>JAPYZR010000004.1:52845-154496 GCA_030522945.1 Trichopria nigra | reverse complement strand
GGCAATACATGGTACAATCAACCATAGTAAAGCCCTTTCTCTGAAAGCAGTACTATCAGCGGTGTATAATCATAGTACTGCCGTCCAGGGACGTCACACAGTAAACTTATTGAATTTTTACTACGACGATTTTCGCAAAGTGAAAATTTGAAAAAGCTCCGAAAAACGTCGACAGATATTTGAAAAAGAAGATAGCAAAATCATTAAAGCAATTCCGGCGCAATATGCCGTTGTCCGATGGTACGTCTCGTTGCATGCGGTCCTTTTGTCATCTCTAGGGGGATCCTTCGACAACCCTAACACGTCCCTAATACCGTCACAGGCTCGCCGTTCCATCCGGACCCTAACACATACGTGCGGGGGATGGCGAGCTCGACGTGTGGATATACACACATTATGGGGATTCTACATCGCGCCGGCACTGGATGGCCTCGCCCAGGGGCGATTAGCGTAGGTGTCAACCTGCAAACATGACGCAAGCAAGTACTAGCGCAGTCGATCTTCTCTCTCGTGTCCATCTTCGCGAATGACAGTCAAGTTCACAAACGATCGTTGCTATCATGTTATCAGTTACACAGATGCAATAAAGTTAATATTGCGGCGGTATTCCGTTTATAAATGTGCTCGCGTATAAATGCATTATCGCATTATGTTTAATACATTGCTGAACATGTATTTTATTTTTTTTTTTTATGATTAAATTGACAGTAAAAGATTCGTTTTCGAATAAAACATGGCAATAATGTTTTTGTTAAGGAAATTTATTTAACACTCATCAATGACATTGATTATGACCTTTCTCCGAAGGTCAAGAATATGATATTACAAGCATGCAGGTAAACGGCTGAAGTCACGAAAAGAGTCAATGCCCATTGATATACGTATGGCGTTTATTTATGTTTCCGAGTAGATCTATACTATGTACGATTCGATGTATTATTGTATTGAATTAACAGCAGAATTTATAAAATATTTTTACTTTCGAATTTTGTAGTAAGTGTATATATTCAAAAACATTTAAATTATCTATTTAATATTCATTTATAAAAATAGTTTTTATCGTTATCTTTATAATCATCTTGAAAATAGACATTTTCCACCCCGTGCTGGAATTAAACGCATTGAGAATAAGACTGGACAGTGCTTATTTCTGAATGTTAAAAATAAGTTTTCACGTGTTATATTATTTCTAAATATTTAATCAATTTCATAATAATTATTAATTTCTGTATGATAATCTGTTGCAATAGAAAAGAAACTCCCGAATTTAAGAAATGCAAATTTGATTCTTATGACGTATTATTGATATATATTTAATAAATCACAAAAATGTCGAAAATTATGGTAACTTTAATAAAATTATGGTAAGAGGTCGGACACTGAGAACACCGTTTATATAGATTTGTTAATGATTATAAGTTTAAGATAGCCAATGATTTAATAACCCTCAAAAATTTCGATGTCGATTACCCAGGATCTGTCATTTTGAATGACAGGTTCATTAATGAATGACAAAACGATCGTGGTGAGAAATATAACAATAGAATGTACTCGACTTTTAGCTTTACATTCGTGTCGAATGATAATTATATTTAATAATTAATCATAAACATATAATAATGAACGTTGCATTTCTATTAAATTCAATGAATAATTTTGTGCCGTTAGACAAAAATCTAATTGTTCTACAAAATTAATAAAAATTAGGCAATCTTATGAAATTTGAACTTAAAAAACAATGCAAAATACTTTATTTTTTATTTTAAAATGTCATTTTTAGAATTGTAACGTACTGATGTCAATATTTTAGAGAAATATTTTTCATAAAATTATTAATAAGAAGAAACTATTAAAAAAGACAGTTATATTAGATATTAAAAAAAATACTAAACAAGTAGTAATAAATGGCAGTAAAATGAAAACTGAAGAAAAAAAATGACAACAAAAATATTATTATAAATGTTATCGTCATAAATCGTGCTTTGAATCGGAAAGAATAAGATTTAATAACATACTCTGTAATAAAACAAGAAAACATATAATTCATCGACGTAAGAGTAAACTTAAAATTGTGACTTTCAAGGTGACATATGTACAAAGTAAATCTCTTTATAACGGTGTCCAAATGACCGACGTGTCTCAGACAAGTCTTTTGTTTACTTTTATATTTACGCACTTCGAGGTCAACCACAGAATAACGTTCTTCTCCGTAATTTTCGCTCATATAATTTTAACAATTTGCGTACAAAAATGTCGAAAAATGCCATTAATTAGATAATTTTAGGGAACACTTAGATACATCAGTGATAAAATTGGGTAACTCCCAGTAACGACAAAATTAAAAATGGCCTTCTTACTCGACGAATTTCAATTGATTTTTATTTGTTTACTTATTGTTTACGAAATAATACAAAACCTTTATAACCTGCATCAAAATAAACTTTTTTTTTGCTGTGATATTGTATGGTGTAAAAAAATCTACGATCAATATTTTAAGTAACAAATTTTCATTATTGCAAAATAAGTCGAAAAAACATAAAGCAATAAATTCCGTATTTCACATCAAACGCACCGTTTGTACAAATATATGAAATCATGTTTTTATTACTTTTTAATTTGCGCATCGTTTGTGTCTGGTAAATAATAAATGCTCAAACATGATATAATACGCACCCAAGTAAAATGTTCTTCCTTCGCACAAGTTTCCGCATCAGCGTTTGACATAATTCACGCACTTTTTCTACTGCTTTACGTATATGCATACGTATATTGGATTACATCGTTACCCCGGTAAAATCTCATTACAATCATGCGATTTATTCTTCGATTTTTACGAATACACTTCTACCTCGTATGATACCACGTGCACGAATGGCCGATAGCCCCGCACGTGACGGCGCTACTTTTCGTGGTCACTCTCGCGAACTAATCATCCTTCTTACGCCCTAATGCTATCAATGCATGCGCGAATATTTACGTATGGTTCCGAATGATGTCGCTGTTCGAAGAATTACCATAATTATTAGCGTTTTTTTGTTTCGATCATTATCATATCATTATCCCTTTATGATTAATCACCACTAATATAAGATGACGATGGGCGATATGCAAATTACATTAAGTAATTTCCTTCTTCGATTTATGACGTTCTGAGAAATTATTAATCTTGATGCAATATTTTGAATTAAGAAATAATTTGCCTGGTTAATATATTCTGTTCTTCTTGTAAATTATTTATAAACAATTTAAAAAGCACGAATGTGAAATTAATTTTTGATTAGTCTGGAAGATAAATTGAAGTGCATAAGGATAAATTTGAATGAAATACAATAAACCTTAAACTATTTTAATTACTACTGCACTTGAAATCAGAATTAAAAGCATAAATAATAATTATTCTCGAACACTACATGTGTATAATTTTCCAAAATGTATTTTTTACATTATATATATCATTGCACATCATTATAATAATAGTAATGGTATACTGAAAAATAATGGAATACCTTACTTCCCCATTCCTCGAATTTTAGTAGAAGAATAATTTCCAAATTATACAAACGCCAAGTCATAAAGAATGCTTTCAGCTAATAATATCGTTATGAATTCGAAGAGGAATATAGGAAATTAGGGCCGTTCGGATCATTAAGCGCGCCTTTTGAATTATTAACATAAAATTGGAACATTACGGGTGGAATTTCTTTATTTCATGAATATGTCAGATATTCAGAGATAATTTATAATATATACTTTGAATAATTCCGATTGTTTATCATTCATTGTTTCATATATTCTTAATACGAGAAAAAAGTATAGGGAATTTATAATGTATTTTTTTAATAATGATCGGCTGTCTTTAATATACCAACTCCTATATAATATAGACTCGATGTTCATTTGACCCATATTCAATGACAAATATTTTCCTTTTATGTGAAAAAAAAACCAAGATTCCTTATAAATATAATAATATATAAAAAAGGCGAAATTCAAATTTCATGGTAATAACTGAGACTACTAAATATGAATTACAACTTTTCTTACTATATATAGGTAGTTTATTAATTACAAAAAAATGTAATATAATATAATATAAAATAATAAAAAAGTAAGACATTTAAATCAGGTATCACTTATGTGATAATTGATAAATAAAGATAATCATTTCGATTCCAATTCCATAGCTATTAATAGATTTTCATTGACGAAGCGACATTGTAAATCGTATAATGCTGTGAATATTCACAATTGAAGCAGTTGCCTATTTCCGCCATTATTTCACAGAAGTTATGCGATCTGACGTAATGAGATTTAGATAAATCATTCTTCAGATTACATTATAAGAAATCATGAATGAGAGGAAGATGATTTCATACATCGTTACTAACAGATACATTAAAAGTACGCTATATAAAATGTAGTATAAATATGTTAGGATTATAGACTGAGCCATATTCACCAAGGGAAAACAGCTAAGCCTAAAAATGAAGAAAATGAAAATGAAATCATTCGTAATGATCTACAAATACCTTCAATAAAAAAAAAAATTGTTATAAAAAATACACAAATGGGCTACAAAATCATCCAAATCAACTCATACATAATCTACTAAGAACGTCAATGAAGAGTACCAGGCTCAAGAAACCTAAACTTCTACAAGATTAGAACAAATATAGTGCAAAAGTTATTTTCAATACAAATATTTCAAATTACTTTTATTTTTATTTTTTTTCTCTTTTTCTTGATAAATTATATATTAAATATGTAACAGAACTACAATAGAATACTCGTCGGAGTATTTCTGATGAAACACGGAACTGTACAGTAAAAGAATTTACTTATTGTTTTAATAGAGGCAGATTGTAAATAAAAAAAGAAGTTAAAAAAAATAAAAGTGATTACATTTGTATGAAATTTGGATCGTTTTCCAAAATCCACCAGTTTTATGTTCTTTATTTTGCATTCATTATTGCCATTCGTATACATCTTCTAACTTTTTAAGATAATTAACGTCCCGAAAAATTTAACATCAAAGAAATAATTTTTTTAATTCTATTGAACCCCCGGTAATCACCTTCTCCCTTCAATATATCATCTTCAATATTAGAATTCGCAATATTCTTAAAATCAAAATTTAGATTTAAAATTTATATGTTGGTGATTGCCATAAATGTCTATCTTTTTCGAATTTCAAATTCCTTTGTCAACTATTTTCTTGTTGTCGATCTCTTCGATGGAAATACCAGATAGAATTAACAGAAATATTTATCACGATCTGTTAAATCCAAAAAAGCAAATAACAGTCATGTTGAATAAAAACAAGAGGTTCATGTTGAGTTCAATATTCTAACAATGGCTTCATTAGAAAGCGGAAAGTATGTTTTTCACCCCGCAACTTTTGTTCACACCAACAAAGGTTCCCTTCCCGCTAATTCGGGGCGCTCATCTCCTGGTAAGTTCCGGCGTAGACGTCGCCCACCCCCGTATATAACGGGTCAGTCGAGTTTCGTCGAAGGAACGCCACGTGCAATTATGATAATGGTGAGCGTAGTCAGGAGGCACCTAACCCGGGAACTCCGCGAGTTAGTTCTCGTAGTTCTGATATCGTCTGTGTTTAAACAGCCAGCCCCCGCTGCTTGTGTGGCGAACGCGTATAGACGAAGACCAAGAAGAAGCGCGGGACTCGAGGGGGGCGAGGGTGAAACTCCGAGAGGATGGGGCAGAAGGAAGGGATCTACGAGGACTACGACGGAAATCTACATAATATAACCAACTATTGTTCAAATAGACGTCGCTTCGCAGATTCAATTACCATTGTGATACAATTAATGTTGGAAATTTCATCGAATCGCTAGAGTGCCAGAGCGAGCGCTGCTCTTACATATGCATAAACGAGTCCGACGAAACGCGCAAGTACCGCGGATTTTCGATCTGGAAGGAAATCCGAAGGTAAACGTAAAGCGATATTCGAGCGTCGTGGGTTCTACTTTCGCCAGAAGGGAACTGAGTAGAGGGCAGAGACGTATGTGTGCGCCTGTAATTGCCTGTGATCGACTGGCGGAATTGCTATTAGATGATATGTATTCTTTAATCTTCTCGCTGTAAGCGGGATCTCCTGATGTATGCATACTCCGAGGGATATGATTTGCATTGCCGGGACTCGTGTTAAATTTCAACTTGTGTTTAGAAACATGATTTATAATTCACGTTGATATGAAATATTGTCTATTTTGCAACTACAGGAAAATCTACGCTGTTTCGTGCAATTACCAGAATAAAAGGATCACGAATCCTTGTTCCACGACTAATTGTATACAATCATTATCGTCGTAATTTCGTAATGATGGTTGGAGAATAATTTATGATAGCGTGGGTTGAGGAATTGTTCTTGAAACATTCGAACTTGTTTAAAATTTTAATAAGCGCGTTTGGAGTAATTGGTTAAATGACCGCAAGTATTTTTTTCACATCTTCATCTTAAAGTACATTGAATTCGTCACCAGTTAATAAGTTTTATACTTGAAGGATATGATGACAAGTTTCAGTGATGAATGCTAATAAACAGTATGTCGAAGAATTCAATACATGAAATATTGTCTTTGAATCGTCATTTAGTAAATTTTTTAATTCAATGTTTAAATTTGAATTTACATATATATCTCTTAAGTAAAAAAAAAATCCGATGCTAATTACCATAAATACAAGTATAAATTTAATTTATAGATGGTCCATATGAATTGTGAGTTATAAATGAGAAACACAATACAATGTATACTGTAATTGTCTTTCAAGTGATATGTTGACCAACTCATGGGGCTGCGTTCCATGAATTCACGCTTGTGCACCTGGATGATATACTTTCTTTTTTCAACTCGAATGCCCGGACGAGGATAGGAGATGACGCAGGTGTACAAGACTGGTCCGTGAAACGCAACCCTATAGCTTTTTTAATAATCCCAGAAAGCTTTGATCAATTATTTCAACAGACATAAAGATTTAAACACCTCTTGTGGCCTTGATTAATATCACTTAGTGAACATTTATAAACTAATTTATTTTTCTTTATCAGCAGTGCAATGATACAATTATTTATACTCACACTTTTTTGAGCTTATACGTCATACTGAAAAATTACAATGCTTATAATAAAACATCATAATAGTGTTATAAAAATTAACAAATTTACTAAAAGTATACAATACAAGATTACAATAGAAAATTAAAATTGATATAAAATACATATTAAGTCTGTTTTACTTTATTAGGCCAACAAAGATGAGGGTCACAATGACCGAAACGCATTGAAATGGAAGTTAACGTGTTTCATTCACCTAATTAAATGTTAAAATACCAAAAAATATATATTACTTTTATATCATTAATCAACAATGCTAACAAATTCCATGTCAAACACTACATACTGCATGAACTAATCTTCATTATTATGAAATTAATTTACGTTCAGAGTTCGATGCGTAAACATAGACCCAAAAATGAAAAGACTCCAAACTAAGCGACTACATAATACATGTAAAGAAAAATAACGTGTAATGAATGTTTTTTTATTTTTTTTATTATTTTTTTTCCAAATATTACTGAAATAACCCAAATTCTATCGTGTCATTTGACATTCATTTATTCGTAGCTCTCATATCGAATATGACTTTCATTTGTATTTCGATTCAACATAAGAGATCTTACCAGACTACTTAACAGACTATCGTCATCCCTTTACTCATCTCGATTCTCCCCTCTCGCGTCATCGTATAGGGACCGTTTGAAAAATCGAATATTAAAATCAGCAATTCCTGTCGTGGCTCTAGACTCACTTAATTGCGGCCGAATTACACGCTGCCGTATGCACCGCCCGAAAAATGAATTAACCTATTTAATTAGTGCGTCGTTGTAACGAGAAGTTATTGCCGGGCATTATCCCTCGCGCGCATTTCCCAAATACACGCCTGCGGGATAATTCAAACGCTTGGCGTATAAACGCTTTAATCGAACAATTATTAACGATGGGTATTTTTCTAATTGCTTTTTTACGCTTTTCGAATAGCTTTTTTCGTCGCCAGCGTTTTTGCAGAAATATAGCAGTTTTCGATTAAACGGATATTTACCGCTTAATTTGCCATTTAAATCTTATCTGGTTAATGTTCGTGGTATTATACTACCGCACAAAAGATACGAAAATTGAATAAAAAGATTTACGTAAATTTTGTAATAGGGTGTATCCATGTTAGGAATTGAAATTATCAAATTAGGATTTACCGTTAGCCAGTTAAATTTATATTATAAAGAACTCTTATTAGAACGAGAAGAAGTACCGCTTGTTCTAAACCTCGAAACATTCCCTATATATATATACTAGATACTATATGTACTATACACTGGAAGGACGTAAATGCTGAACATCAGTGAGTAGGAGTTAAGCTAAAACTAAACTTCATGTTTGTTGATTCAACGGATTCTGGTTGAATCAACTGATTAGGTCTGAATACTGAACTGATTAGTGAAGAATATTAATTCTAACACTAATTGTTTCCCATAGTACGCAAAATGTTTTTAATAATAATACTCACGTTCTGTTCGCTGAAAATTTCTTTGCAGCATTCAAATTGGACAAATTCACTGTGCTGAGATCCATTCTCAATCAGTCGGTAGCATATATACTGTTAATGCTTCCATGCATGACCAATCAGCTTTCGCGTTATTAATCAGGGAAAATTAATTCTATTAAGATTGATTAATCAATGAGTTTTCAGATGGTTCTTGTACCGTAGCTTAGGACAGTGCTCAATCACTCACAGCACTCGATTAGTCATTTAAGTTAATTTTACTTGAGCATTCGATAGAAACTAAACTATAAATGCGAAGTTTGTGTATACCAAGTATGCCTAAGTTAAATTTGTTGGTTTTATTCCTAGAACACAATTTTACGAAATCATTAATTCATATATTCTTGAATCAACAGAATCTTACATGTTACATCAATATTCAACAACCTTCAAAATCAACATCCCTAATGTCATTTTCCTTGACGATTCTCTTCGTTCAGCTTTTACAGACTTATTCTGCTTCAAACTTATCAGTTGAAGGCAGTAATTTCCTCCGGTATGTTTGTTCAATACTTTCACACAATCGCATTTAATTTAATCAATTTGCACTGAAGATCCGAAAGAGCAGTAATTCAGCATTTTCTTTTCCACCAGCGTCAACAAGAAGCAGGAGGCGTAATGATCCGTGATTGAGCATCACTGGTGGTTGCGTGCTCGGCTTCATATAAATCCTGATTTCGCGATCAGCGATATCCGCAAGTTGGTTCTGGGGCAAATCTAATCCCGCAATTCCTATAACTGTGGTGGGCGCACTAGCTTCTTATATTTACCCGACAGTTTGTAATGGCCATAATCGACGACTATAACCAATCCCCGCGGGAGAATAATTATACGAAAGTTTGCTCTTTGACGCTATAACCTCGTGATGCGGTCGATGCCGTACGATTACGAGCTTTCCTATGATAACGGCGGACCATGGCTGATGTTAATGACAGTCATTCGGCATAATTACCATCACGGGGTGAACTTTAAAAATGTCTCGCGTGTTTGAACGACATTTGCAACCCGTTAAGTTAAACAGTTTGAAAGATCCAACCAGAATGAGTATATATGATGTTAATTTGATGGTGTCCCATTGACGCTAATTACATTTTGAAAATACGTCAGTTGGTCTGCGACAAGTACAGTAAGACGAGTAATAATCACTTTACATTTATATTACATGCGCACACGTTTACGGAACATGATAAATGTAAACGCCTTTATTCTTGCATAATGAATTCCTCGCGTACGATATTATTGAACGAGTCGTTTATTTATTTTTTTTCTGTAAATGGATTCATCAACACAAATATCGGAATTGGCTGTTTTTAAATTTCCGCACAGCTTTCATTTAGCAGCAACATTTTTCGTTTATGACGAAGTGATACAGCGTTATTAATTCATGTTACATACTTTTTCAAATCGGCAATATTTCTGTACAATAATTTATGTAACGAGGTAAATAAACTGCATGCCAAAAAAGTATACTTTTCCACGTGATAAATAATGCTCGAAAGGCAAATGCATCATAAATATTCCGCAAAAATATGCTGTGAATTTTACTTATAAAAATATATGCACTTTCACTGAAAATATGAAATCTTCGCAATACTTTTAAATTCATGAACATCGAACCAAATTGAACATTATATTCAATCGTATAACGTTTCACTGGAACTTATCAAGGATATGTCTATATTTAAATAAGAATTTAATGATAAAACAAGAGGGGTGGCTGGTAGGGTGGGGGCAAATATTAGCATCGGACATTAAGCTTTGACGACAGTCAGCAATACATGCTTCTGTATCATAGAAAAATGTTCCCTCTATTTTTGTGCAAATAATGCAACCTACTGGCATTTATCAATCAATAAATAATATAATAATACTTGTACATACGCAAAATGAAATATACATAAAATAAAATTAAGAAAATATCGACCCCAATTTGTGTTGAATACCGATAGCATCTAAGAATGGATTATAGATAAATCTCCAACTCTTCTCCAAACATCCTCAGTTTCGCATCATGTTCCAACTGGTCATATGTGGAGTTGATAAACGATCGTTAAGTTGTCAAAAGAAATCATCGTTGGATGGTTTGGTTGATAGCATATTGAAGTATCCATTTTATTTATATCTCAACATATATACCGTAGTTTTTCATCAAATTTCCACATTTAGACTATAGATATTTAGACTGGCTTACATGCCGTTCCTTCTAGATCTACAGTTCAATCGTCTTCGATTCGCTTCACAATTTTCACCTTTATCTAAATAAGCCCTTTTAAATAAGGACGTACCTATGTACTATACATTGGCGATTCTAAGACCTAATCATTACAAGCGTTTATTTTTACAGTGTATGCCGTTCAAGGAACTTTAGCAAACTGATCCCCTCTGACGGATAGTTGAGTCGTAAGATAGCCCCTGGCTAGCCCATCGAATATCGTCTCCTTACAATCGTCAATTACAATAAACAAACTGCACGGAATTGCTAGAAATTAAAACGATTGGTTTAATTTATTTCTATGTATGCATGATACACCATTGTCAAAAATAAATAGTCTGTTAGTTCTTGTTCTTGAAACAATTTTGTTTCTTTCCCACATTTCATTTGCAACTGGGATGTTAAATATTATGATGACTTCATATGCGAGTTGATCTGATGGGCAATCGTTATCACACTATCTTCCGCATAACTAACGGACATATTATGGAGATTATTAAAAATTATACTTGGATTACTTATTTGTCGTGCAATAAAAATGTAGTCAAAATGCCTTTTACAGCTGAAATCGATTGAAAGTGAAGAATGCTTTAATTCTGAGGCACACTTTTACAATACAATGAGATCGACCGTTCCCAAAAACCGCATGAATTTGCTCTAGCAACAAGCGCCACCGAATTTCGAGAACGCAAATCGATGCAGCGATAATAATCCCTAACCGCCGATTGCTAATTACTAAGCCCTAATCCAGGATAGGAAGGGCGAGGAGGAGGAGGAGGAGGATGGTAACGTCGGCTGTAGCGGGACAGCCAGAATGACACGCTTGGTAATCCGCCTCCCTGATCTCTCTCTCTCTCTCTGTCTCTGTCTCTGTCTCTGTCTCTGTCTCTCTCTCTACACCTTCGCCCCCATGCAGCCCCGCATCCTCCCACCGACGTTTCTACAGCGAGCAATCGCACCGCTACGTTATCTCGGTCCTATCGATCATTCGGCAGGCCTCATAATTAGCAATTAACTATATCCATTAGTCCATAATATAATTACCACACGTCTGCACTGGGCTGCCTTCGCTGGCGAACGCCTGACGCGGCATCCGCTTGTTAGGCGCCCGACAGGGGCTAGATTTTCCTAGCATTAGCGAGAACATCGCGATGATCACGCGATCGATTATTTTCGAGAGCAAGCCATCGGTCACCGTTCGGCCGAGGACCTCATGACGGGAGGCGCGCGCAAGAGCCTCGCCGGGATTTTATTAGCTTTTCAAGGCCACTACAGTCACCACCAGCTATAAACATTTTCTCAGTACGTGCACGTCGACGAATAATAGCCCAGTACTCGATGGCACCACTGACATTGTCTACATTTTGATGTTAACGATGGATTTTTGTATTTGCGTTCTACATTGATTTATTAATTTTTTATTTTTTTTTGTATATTTTCATACTGATTCTCTTTCTTTTTATTAAATTATGAATATCCAATAAAAATACTATAATTATAGTTTATAAAAACTGATAGTCTTTCATTTTTACTGGCAAATGCATTTCATTGAATTTTAAAATTTAAAAGCTTTCCAATCAAATACTAAAACTAATAAGAATGAAATACACTGGCAGTAAATTCCTCGTTGAAGTTTAAAAGCAAGTCAATTTCAATACATATTCAAAAAGCCATAACCTTCAACAATCTCACTTTAAGAATACTAAACCTCCGGGTATAGAGACTACACTTTTAATTCTTTGATGTAAGTACATTTATCACAGAAAACAAATACATTTTGGAATAAATAAGTCAATCTCGTTTTTATGGAAAGCACATAAAGCCAATGGTATAATCGAAATATTTCATGAAAAATCGAGTATGTGCTGTAAGATGACGTTTACCGGAGATGTGTCTAAGGTAAACTTGGCGCTGCCTAAACTAAAAGCATCAAAGAGTTAAATAGTCGTGTCGCAAAGTTTATTAAGTCATCTGCATAACCTGTGAGAATGTCACGAAATCTAGCAAAGGTCCTTTGCGCGGCGTTTGTTAACGACAACGCTAAAAGGTACAAGGCGAAGATGAAAGGCGTTTTTGGTACAAGGCCAAAATGGAGATTACTGGGGTGCAAGTTAAAAATCAAAGGCGCCATAACTCGATCAAGGTCGGTTAAACAAATTGTGTGGCATTCGCATAGAAATTTAGTCAAGTGTAGTACACTGATTATTAATTGGTAGTTTTACATCGAATAATTAAAAGTTACATATTTACTCAAATTGACAATAAATTTCCAAAATTTATATTTTTTGTTATAAATTATAATTAAAACATAAGCATTAATTTAATATCAATATCTATAGAAAAGAAAAAATTGATTACTATGATTTGTAAGAGTTTGTTTTATTAATTGATCATTTTGAAGAGTGATTAAAAAACGAAACAATATCGTTGATCAGACATCAATGGAGTGTATTTTGCTCAATGCAATCAACCTATTGTTAAATCAGTCGCAGTCGTCAGTCCATGTAAAAATAGGACACAATCCGTTTATGTAAACATTAAACTCGTTACCTTCGCACCGAGCAATATAAGCATTTTTATGAATTCCGCGTGATAATTGCATTTTCGTATCACCGGGAAACGATTAGAATAGATAAGTTACTCATTATAGACCGCTGAAAAATTCACGCGATAAGAATCGAGCGTTATAAGAAGGACGTTAAATCTTTATTGCGATAAATGTTTGCATGTCAATGTGTATAATGTATGCGCTAATTAATCATCAAATATCCTGCTAATCATCCAAGTATTAGTAATGACCATCGGGCTTGTAATTAAAGCTCATTCGTTGCGGTTACCATTTCTCGTGGAAGTGTTTATCATGTAAAACATATCAATAAATTTGTTCATCACACTTCTTTTCATCGCGTAATCATTTCCTTTCTATTGTTAACAGTAGCCTACGCAACGCAATGAAAAATTCAATCAATGTTCACTGTTCCACATTCGAAGAACTGGCCGAACGAAGGACACTCAATCATCCCGCTCCCCGTTGCGAGAAGCCCGTGAACATTGTGGAACTTGTGTATCATCGGAATATCTGGAATTACGCTCATTAACATCGAGGCATTCGCTAATGATCATACTTGGCTCGGGGATTGTATAACTCAAGGACACGGCTTAGAAATCGTTCGGCGCAAATAGTAAGACAGTATAAGATTTCTCAAAATGACGCAATGTGCGGGACGACGGTGTCGATTATGAAAACATTTCGGATACTTCATTACGACGATTGGATTTAAATAATTAATTAATTATAATGTCGATCGAGCCGACGGTTAACGACAGTGTTCCCTCGAGGAGCGTTGAATGCGTCATTGTGTCAGGATGTAATTTAGCTTTTTTCCGTTATCGTAGAAGCAATTATTCTAATCAGCAACGAAATATAAACACGTTTTCATTGTTGTGTAAGCTGATTTTTATTACGCCGTAAAGACACGGGGGATAAACACTTACTCAATTCGTTACACATTTATTATACGTATGGTAAAGTTTCAGTTTGGATCCAAGTTTCAGAGAGAAATAACGAATTCACTTATTTTAGAGTATTACTGAATTTTGAAAAAAGTGAACAGTGATGCGGATAAAAATAACAATCATTGAATAAAAACAAAAAATATGAACCGATTTGGTAAAAGGTACATAATTTTTTTTTTTTTTTTTTTGTAATCCAAAGGAGAATTTCCATTCACTGAGTCACTGTCAATTGTAAATAACTAAGTGCATTGAAAAAGTGACGATCGCACTAGGAACGATTTATTTCATCGCTAGATTTGACTTTGAACTCCATCAATACAAAGTTGCGAATCACGCAGTTAAAATCCGTAGTGCAAATTGAGCGGATTTATAATGGAACAATAATAATTTATTCCCCTCTGACGGTCAAGACCGGCGAGTAGATCTCTCTTATCGAGTGTGTCGAGTGGTCGCTCGTGTTGATGGCTTCTGGGAAGTCTTCACGGTAGCTGATTCTCGCGGTAGTTGTACATTCATTGCGGAAACCATCAACACATGATTACCGCAATGTTCGGAACTGATCATGTAAAAACGTAGTTAAATCGTACTGATTTCGTTGCGAAAATAAATAAATTACTTCCCTCCAAATATTTGCTGAAACTTTTTGATGGGATTTGGAAGGTATCTTCAGTTGAATGAATCCTAAAGATGTGCCTTTGGAGAAAATGAAATTTTTCATCTGCTGTCTTGAAATTCTTTAAAGCATTTCAAGCACCTGTTCTGTGCCAAGTAAGCTTAAGTACAGGAAATACCCTTCTGCTCTTCGTGACGGGTCATTTTTTTCGATCTATCGCTCTCCGCTGTCGAGAGGTCTTGTCTTCTCGTTTAAACCCCTTGAAGTTTCTGCCCATCAATCGAAACGCGAGAAAGATTACGGTCGGTCAAGCAAAAAAGATAAACGAGACGAAGGCACCCATCTCAACACTTGGCGCAGGGAGCCCGCGTTCTGTTTAATTAAGTCGTGCGTAACAGAAGTTTCGCCTGGTTTGTTTCGTGGGTGCGGATACTGGATGGAGCATCGGATTCTCGGCGCGCACAGGCGGATGGCGACGTAAATAAATTTTGCAGGCATGGCATTGTCTTTGAGGTCGGAGCATTTGCGGAATAATACTCGATAAGTTGCCCAGTCGAGGAGGCGAAGTTATATCGGGACGGCTTAATTAACCCCCCACCGACGCGTACATATACACGCCCCCGCGCGTGTCCCTGCACGATTTAGCCTCCTTGGATGTGTGTGCGCGCGCCCGCGTCCGCGAAAATGCACGTCCCTCTTCGCGTTTCTGGAGGCCCGACTGGCATATAGGTACGTCATACATTTTGGCTCATTATGAACGCCACACTGTTTCGTATTCGTATTATTTTACAGCTGCAAGTTTGTGCGTGTTGGCGGAATCTTCCAGAATGCATAAATAAGGACATGAACTTTTCATTGCCTTTACAAAGCTAATTGTTTATGAAAAAAAATGCTTACTTGCGAATCTCGATTTTCATTTACATAAGAAAAATTACAATATTATTCTGCTCGTTAAAAAAGTTCTATTTATTAGTGTGGCGTAAATTTTTTTGATGACGTCATTGTAAGTGGAGCACAATGGAGTTCGTTAAAGACCATCGTCGAATCTACATTGTTGATCCTCTCGAAACTTATTAGCGGAGCGTTTTATAGAGCTATAAATACAGGTTCAATTAAATTTTGTAACGAACTCTATTATATGCACTTGATAATCATATTTTATTTCAAGCTTATAGTTAATTCAATGTTATCGTTTTTTCCGAGTGCATGCATATTAATGCACTTTCTATTAATGAATTTACTCGTACGGTCTACACGTTAGGTTCTATTTAGACGATATATTAATAAGGAATTTGCATAGTACATTAATTTCAAACTCTGCCGTATACTTAACAATTTGGTCGAGACATCGCATTAATAACGTGATACACTAACGCTTAGATAAGAGTCATATAATGACGAACCGTAGCGTTTTTCTTCACCCGAGCACTAACTGCAATGACACTTAGCTAGTGCGTGCGCGTGGATATTCAGCTGATTACTCGGCGTCTTTCATAAAATCCAATTGGAGCCGAATACTATTTATTACGAAGTTTCGACGGCTTTGGAAGTCGAAAGCAGCTCACTTCGAGGTAATTACGAGGATCGCGCGCCCTTCTCGTTCGCGCACGAATGCTGGTTATATACCGGGTGCGCGTCTCCACCGCGATGTAAAGTATAGCTCTTACTCGCTCGCTCTCCCCGATTCTATCGGGCATAATTACCTCTCGCTGTCCTTCTCGGATAATCATTGTAACACCTAAGCACCCCACCTAACCTAACGATGCCTAGCTAGCATTTCCACGTTATTCGCTGGTCGATCGATGGACTTCCACGACAATTTCCGTGGACTCCAATCCGCTCAATGGTAATGTCCATTTTATACCGATGAAGCAATGGATTTTCAATTCAATCTCTCATTTCGTTCCAATGACATGAACTTCAATATTATCATTAATAAATTACGACCTTTGTTCAATGTCACGATATTCTTTTCAAATATTCAGAGTTTTTAAACGCCCTTTTCGATATTTGTACAGAATATTATTGGTCTTTACTATAGTTTCGAGATTTCAGTTGTTTTAAAAAGAAATTATTTATATCAATTGAATTTTCAATGAGATTTCGATTTCACCTATATCTACACTATTAAATACCATATACTTAATTTTGCAATTAGTTAAAAACTCCCTGATATTGTATATCGAGTTTTATTAACATTAAATTGTTATATGATCATAGGAAATTAGTGACAAGTATTAAAATGAATCTGATAAATCTCATAAATAGTTCTAAAATATTATTGGATACATTTGTCAGCATACAACTGGTTTGTTAAATATTAATTCAATTTTAAAAGTGTTAGAAATGAATTGAATAATTCACGAACTCCGAATATACATTAATAAATATTTTCATTCCTGTTTGAAAATGATATATTTCCAACTAAAACCTTTTTTTTAACAGAAAAGAGTCCATTAATAACTTGAACGAGGGATGACAGTGCTAATCTAGACGTCCACGGGGTATTTAAATGTATGTTCTGACGTGTGATCAGATAATATTAGAAGTCATTTCATTCTTCCTTTTGATATCCAAAAGTTATATAATTACATATTTAAATAACCCCTCAACTTCATATATAAATACGTCATAGATAGGTGAGTTCTATTAGTGAATGACATTTATGCACAATGTGAGAAAGTAATATTTTCCTGCAATCTTTCATTTAAACATATTATTAGAACTTTTTGCAATATTAGTTTAGCATTATGTATTATTGAATTTAATTTTTATTTATAAGTTTTGGGATGATTTACATTCTATGCAATTATTTGGAAAATAAAAATTAAAACGTTTTGTTGCAATTATCATCTCTAAAAATAATATAGGGTTGTGTTGCGTAATTTTCTACAAAACTGTCAATAGTTCGTAGACATTTAACAACATTGAAGTATTGTCAGATATGTTTCAAGTTATCAACCTAGTTGAGGCACTAATGATGATGTTCAGCAAAAAATGATTATAAACACGGATACACCAAAACACCAATAGAGCAAATTACTATTTATATTTTGATGTAATCGAATTAAGCTGTGTGAATATATTTTGTTTTTTCAGTAATTGCAGTGTAAACTTGTATATTAGCACTAAATTAAAGTTAAGTAATTCAATTCTCATATATATAATCACGTTAAGCGCGAATGTATAAAAAACTTTTATATGTAATTATTACATTAAATTAATTAAATAACTTTTAAAAAACTTAATGCAAATAAATATTTTCAAGCATAAGACTACAGCTAACTTACGATGTGCAAGTTTAATAACTTACAGTTATTGAGTAAGGATTCGTTTTCAATAAGAACTTGAAAACAAACGAAATAAGATGAATCATCTGTAAGAAGTAACTATCCTGAAAATGTCGTGTTTAAATTTATCTTGATTCGGAATGCTAATTAGTCAAAGTGTAAATTTAGTCATAGTGTTATTCAACCCTATCCTTTCTATTACTGTGAGACGTGTATGTTAAGTAACGTACAAAAAATAGTAGCAACATACAATAAAGAACAAAAGTAAATAATATTCATCATGAAGGAAAGTTACTGTAAGAAAAATACCGACACCACTGAAGTTACTAAAATATTTAACGTAAGTTGTAAATATAATATTCATAAATTGCAAGAATATTTTGAGTCTTACAATATAAAATCAGCTTAACTTTATCACATCTAAATATTCAATTATCCAAAAGTTTACATATAAACATTACCGATTCGACATCATCTGTTGGTCGTAGTGGTGATTGTACTGGCGATGGTAGCCCATCCGTGGAACTTACCTGAAACAGTAAAAAGACAAAACTTATTATGTTACTACTTTATATTTATGAATTTGACATATCATCACTGAAAAAATAAAGGCTTGAATGGTTACGTCTTAAAATCGCCAATATATATAGTGCATAAGTTTGTCCTTATTTACGAGGGCTTTTCTACATTAGTAGAAACTTACATTCAGTCAATTTTCTTTCTTAATTCAAGATATCAGTTGCATTTTGTGGAGGAATTTAAGAATTTCCTTTTAGAGTGATGGGTTCAAAATTCAATACAATTATTAATAATTTATGACCAATGTGTAAAATTCACAAAATAATGCCATATCACACCTATACCCTTGGATACAGTTTTGCAACCTTTTACATAGAAAAGCGTGATATCTGAAATATTGTTCCAGGAAATTCAACGAAAACATACAGTAACCGCTCAGTAATCATCCAAATCAGCATACGCGAGGCAGCTTTCATATGCGAATGCGCGATATCAATCGATATATGTAAACTCAGTTTTTCTAATCAATTTCCACGTAGGATCCGTCCGCGGACGGACCGCGGCGCGTGCTACGCATTAAATCATTGAAATTTATGCAGCCACGCACTCTCCGCATAGTATCTTTCACTTTTCATTACGGGATCATTTGTCATGCGACGCGGATCCCTTATCACTTGGCGATCATAAACAACCGGGCATAAATTTCAACTTTCGCGCATAACCCGACACGCGAAGCATCGACCGGCGCCGGCAATTTATTACTTCAAAACGACGAGCATATACGGTTACCTACTGATAAACCTCTCTCCCTGTCGGAGTTGCTTCGATAGTCGGTTCGGCGATTCGACCGATACGGCCGATTCTTTTGTTTTAGGAGTTGGTCCAAAATCCGCGGTGCGCGCGTATGTTATGTTAATAATGGATAAAGGTCTTCGTAAATTGCTGCGAGTCAACTTTCGATGAAGCCGGGAAAATCATTTCGAATTCATTTGTCAGTGACTAATCTATAAGTTTACCTTAGTAACTAAAGTCTACTATTTGTGCCGATCTTTCAAAATTTCTGCATTTGCATTGTGACACTAACAGAGAGAGGAAATATGATTCAAGTTAGCATTATTATCGACTCAATACTCAATAAGTTCAGTTATTTTCGAATTGATTGGAAAACTTTCAGTTTCAAATCAACTCACAATATTTATTGATTCAACTGAAACATTTCCGAAACGCATAGCTAACAAATGATACGTCGGTGTTTATCGATTCGAACGTACGTCTAAATCACTACGTGTAAGCATAAATCTAATGCTCGGATTCCAACATACTATTAACGATGATGTATATACAATAAAATTAATACTCCACAGAATGGGGGAAAAACACAGACGGACCATACTGTCATATTGTCATATTCTGATGTAACTATTGATTTTACAATCGACGAAGGTATAATTTAGAAACAAAAAAAGTATTTTCGAAACAGGTTTGTGTAATTCGCAACGAGACACATTTCGTGAGCATCGCTTATAAACATCATTTACATATTAAACTTGCTTTTGACTTCTGGCCTAAAAAAAAGTTGAAATGATTTTCTTAGTAAGATATTAATCATACTAGAACTGTAATTATTGAGCTAACCCGTGGCGAGAAACGATTAAATTATAATTTTAGTAGAATTAGAAATTTTTCTATACTATTAATAAAATGTATCTATCATAATGTGCATCTGTATACGTCGTATACGTATGATAAATGTACCATAGTATTAAATGAATATGGCCATTCCATATTGAAAATTCCTAGTTACTTGATGATACTTTAAAACGTTAGTAAGGGGACTTTCGGATTAAGGACGTAATTCCATCAATTTAACTCTCATTCTCTTTAAAATATACGATTATATTACAATATATTTTCCTGTCAATGTCAAGAGCTTTAACAGGCATTTCTAAAGACATGCTGGATATGCCAATATATTAACCGCATTATCCCAATCATTTATGACCCGCCAGTGACTGCTCCAATTGGTAATAATTACGGGTGGAAACAATTGCAAAATAAATTGAGGAAATTTTTCTCGGTTACAGCGACAGTTAGAGCAACTCGTAGCTCGGAAACACAACTCTTTTAAACGTTGTAAATTAAAGTTAAGAAAGTGCGGGCATTCGCGCTCGTGCTTGAACAGTCATCGTTGCCGCGTTAATTAAAGCTCATTGTAATAAAAAGCGCCTTTTATTCACGAGTTCTCGCGACTGCTCGTAGTGACGTGTGGTGTCTTTGATACCTGCGGGAGAGAAGTTCATTTTCTATTTAATTATGTTAGTTTTTACGAGCTGTGCGAGGGCACTATAGTTGTTTTTATCGTGATCTCAGTGAAATATACCAGTTCTAGCATATATATATGTTGAATTGTAAAGGCATGTTATTATGTTGAATTGGAAAATGATTTTATAACATCAGTAAAACAGCGATTCTTCTTCAAACTTTCCAGATCATGTCTCGAAATAATGTCATATATTAGAATGGAAAACTGGGTTTACAGCTTTACATGACGTAATTACCTACGATAGAATACAATATCTATATGTGCTCATAGAGTAAATATGTTTGTTATTAAACATTCTAAAATACTATAAATGTTTGGTGCAATTGTATTAAATTTCAAAGCACATAAGCAAAATGCACATAAGAGATGAAAAACAAATTCTGTCAAAATCGGAATCTTTCTATAAGTAATCCTCGTGCAGTTGGGACTGCAAAGAGGGAGATAAGTTGATTAGTTGCGTTAATCCGCTCGAAGAACAAGCATCCCGATAGTCCGACAATAAAATATGCAATAAATCAAAACCACCTTTAAATTATTGAAAATGGCTGATCCCTAAGGTAATAAAATATTACTTCACCGATGATCGCAGCGTCAAAACGTTATTTCGTATATATATACATGCGAGGCAATCGTTGAATGCATATAAATAGACCCCAGTTTGCGTTGTGACTTTTAATACAAATCAGCGTCAATTGATTATACCGAAATATTAGCAACTCAATTATCCGATAGCCCGACTTTCAATTTGCGCCTCAAGATGGCGTAAAAACTGTAAACGAATATCTGCATCTCCCTCGGAAAATCGATCCCGCTAATAAATGCAATTACGCAAATGAATACTTAACGTCGCAATTCGTCCACCGCGATTAATTTTCGTTAATACCGAATCAGCAGTTTCCATAACCGGTAACTGGAACGCGATATATAACCCTCCTTGTTTCGTCCTTGAACGTGCTCATGCGCCACGTTCACCCAATGCAAAGTGCGCTGTAGACACTTCGCGAAAAGTTTAGCGGACGATGTAAACCGGGTGTGCCAGCACCTGTGCATGTGCTCGGTTTTGCATTCTAAGATGATACATTTACGGCGAACAGCGGTGGTCCAGTCCCATAATACGTATTAGTATCATGTATCCGTAACTTGATAATAGGTACAAGAAAACAGGGAAAGTTATTTATCAGTACCTACAATAAGCACTGCTCCAGCCACTTAAGCAAACGCTAAGCACAATTGTGAATAAGTCCGCAGTTGCAATCCGCGGCGTATGCTTTTCTATATAAACTTGTAGAAATTACACGCTATAGGATTACATTAATAATGTACTTCAGTTTACCTTACTTTTAATAAAGAGTTACCTTTAGTTTTTTTAAACTTTCTATAGGAGACTTTACGTAAGCATTTGTTATATGTTGTTCGTTTTTCAAACAATGATTATATCAACCACCGACAAATAATCTAGTCATAATTATTCAGTCGATATTATTGCTTGTGAAAGTACGTCTGCTAAAGCTTTTACATAATTCTTAGAAGAGATACATGGAACTTTTTTTTTAATTCAATGGCTAAGTAGAGAATTAAATCTCATTACCTTTCCACACGTGTTCACATACTTATCTCTGATATATATCATACATGATTTAGAATGGAGAATATTAATTAACGTCAGAAAAGGGGAAAACATATATTAAAATAAAAACTTAGATTTTTAACATAGAAAAATTGATGTTAATGAAAATCAAATAAAATTCGCAGAATTTTAAGACTAATAATTCAAAAAATTGAAAAGGAACGGCGAATTGAAAATGTAGGAATCCTACTAAATCAAAATAATGTCCACATAATGAAATAATCATTTTCAATACATGAATGAAGAAATTATTTATTTTCCAACTTTCAAAATTTCGATTAACGATTCATTAAAAATATAGGCGCAGCCCAATAGATAATCGTGATTGATATAAATGTAATACGTATTTTACATTAATATTTGCGATAATGCGTGTTTTCCCTCTGACCAAGATTATCATAACTGAAAGCAAACAAATATGTATGGTTAACATACAACTCCTAAGCCGGTAGTGAAAGTTATTAATTGATGTAATAAAAGGATACGCAATATGCTTCTTATGTTTGGTCTCTATACATGATTTGAAAGAAGTCCAAAGTAATTGCTTAATGATCTTATCCAGAATTTATCGTTCTATGAATTTATTTCAAAACGATTATTGATAGCATGTATTAGCAAAAGCACTTAATAAGCATGAAAGATAATCTGTTAGGAATAGTTCCACCGCATGCATTATGATCATTTCAAAAATCAGGAAGTAAAATGCCTTGAATGATTGAAAAATTCAGTTTCGATATTAATAATTCAAAAAATATTTTATTTATTATTATTATCATTCAGCTATTCTCTTTCTCTCTCTCTCTCTCTCTCTCTCTCTCTCTCTCTCTATCTCTCTCTCTCTCTATCTATATTTATACATATATGTTAATTCCCTTATCAAAAATATGTGGACGTAGGTATCAAAGAGAACTTTCTGTTTACACATTAATTTTTTTTATGTAAAATTGATGTAAAGCTAATTGCACCACTTGATTAATTAAGTATTCTCATAAATATACAAGTGCACATAAACGATGGGAAAATATTTCCATATTTCAATTTACACGAACACTTATAAATCTTCCGGAAAGTCTATTCCGTATCTCAGTTACGTAAAAGTTTCAAAATTGTTGCGATAATTATTAGGATCATTATTTTGCAATCACAATTTTTCTGATGACTTGTTTGCTTTGGTAAATTTCTCATGGAAAATATGAGTCGCCCTCGTCGCGTGTGTATATATACACAGTATATATATCTTCGTAATAATGAACAACCAGTTTCTTTCCACGTGTACTCACTTTAATGCTGACCTACACATGCACGTTCACGTATCGGGCATGCGTATATTTTTATGCTGTGGGCATAAGATATGATGTTTGTTAAAACACACATTTAATTACGCCGCGCATTGTTGTACCAAAAGAGGATACGCCGCGCTCGGTAGCGTTGCGTTTAATTCACACCTGGAATCCCCCGTGACGGAGAGGCTAACGCCGCTTAAATTAAAGCCAGATGATAAAAGTTCTCGCGCTCATCCGCGCCCGCTATACGATGCGTGGCTTTTTTCTTCTCGCCCGGGTCTTTGCGGTTTGCTTTTCAGCAGTTTTATGACAATTTGCGTCGAGCGGCATTTACCAATTTTAAAGCACGTGATTTTTCATTATTAACACGGCATTTCGCGCTCGTCAAAATTTACTACAACTCGGTAGCATTTACATAGTACTCGTGTTACGCGCAAATTCAAATGTCCATCCGGTATTAGGAACATTGGTGTAACGTATTAAGCGTAACTGTTGCGTGGCGCACATGTAATTGCAATGCATCTATTTCGTAATGCTACACATAAACGTTATACATATTGCATCCCTCATCCATCAACTTTTTAATCATATTATTAATAACGTGTCGCAGGCGTATATCATTCCAACATGATCTCAGTTTAATGCTCCACTCGTGAGATTAGCATATTCTAGATGATTGTGATATATGTATAATATTAAAAGCCATCACCTTTCTTTGTCTGTGAACTTTGCAAATGCTTTGTATAGATGGTAACTAATGTCAGCGCTCTTTGAGGGGTTTCGGTACTGATGCACAATGAACCGTTAGAATGTATGTTTCCTTTCGCAAACGACGAAGTTGGTCTTATCATTGCTAATATACGTGCACAACCTTGAACTGATTTAGTACGAGGTACAGATAACCTGAAGTCTTGGTAAGCGTACTGTATCACGTAAGGAGTCATTTTAGACTTTATAATGTTTGGAAGCACCCTGCAAAACTGAACATTACTAGGTCTCTTTTAGGACCAGTCTTGATATTTATAAAATGGATATTGTACATGAGATTTCAGATGCACTACGAGTATAACGTTCGTTATATGTAGTTAGAAAAATAAATAAAATCTCAATCCATCCGATTACACTAAGTATGAGACGAAATAAGTATGAAATTCTAAGAAAATAAAAATACCGTGGTCCTTAAATAGTAGCATTTTTCACCGTGAACAAGAAATCAGAATGATATTATCGCATAAGGAAAGTAGGACAAGTACAAGTAATAACATCCAGATTAACAGTGGCTGTAATGAAATCTATTAACGAAATTCTATGACGGCAAACTTGAGTTTTATTCGTTAATTAATCAGTACTTGAAAAGTCTGTTGCAAAAAATGTTAAGAAAAAGAGCGCATGATCAAGGGAGAGAGACAAAGATAGAAAGTGAGTGAGCGCGAGAGAAGTGCACGCGAGAGTTCAGCGAGAATTCAAAAGCTAATTTTCCCAGTACAATCGACTCGCCGAGTTGTGTCGCGAACTTTATGAATGTGTCTCATTAACACGCATACTCGTTATAACCGAACACGTTGATAAGAAATTTATGGGCGCGCGAACACGCGCGTTTATTAAAATAAGCTTGCAAATTAAAAAAAAAATGTAATAACAACGGCAAACGCGAAAACGTCCGGAGTCGCAAGAATGTAAATAAAACTCATCCGTTCATTTACATGATTTTAATTTCAAATTTCGCGGCATTGTAAATGTATTTGAAATAAATTATGATGGCGTTAATGCAAATACGATTCCGTCGGAAAGAAAACCCTTTGAGGGCGATGTTTCGAGATTCCGCGAATTGAAAGGAATTTTCGCGCGAGTAGACGGTTTGATGTTTCTTGAGAACTCGCGGCCCTATTTGCATAAAATCATCATAACCCGACGCCTTCGAGGATAATAAAATGAGACTAAACAAATAATGAAGGCGCTAAACATTAATTACGTTTGGGCGAAGCCCAGACCTCCGCGAGAAGCTTAGGGAAGCAAGACGTTGCCGCTAGTGAGTTGTGAATAAATAAAATCAACGTTGAGCATTCGCAATGTGATTTTTGCGCATCTCACGTAAAACAAAAGTTACGTAACCACTGAGATATTATTAGCTGCATTGTTATGACGATAATATCTTCTAGCTACATGTATTTTGATCAAAATGTGCAATCATCGATACAATTAGTAAAGTAACAGAACCCTCCAGCAGTTGAATGTTAAAAAAAGGAATTGTTCCATATTATTTGAGCGATCTATATGAAAATTAATTAGTTTATACATATACAGGAATATTCTTAGGTTTTACACACGATTACCACAATATAGAACCCGACTGAAAAATTCAAGTTTGAAAGATCAGATCAGGTCAAGATTTATAGCTACTAAGACGCATTTTTGTATAAGATCTCATAGATTTATCGTAGCTAAGATACAATAGTGGACATATTATTACTCTTGAGTTGATAATCGGGCAATTTATCGCTTAATTATTTTAAAAAGAAGGCACATAAAATATGACCGCGGTAGAATCGAGGACTGTGAAATAAAAGCGAATAGCTATAAAAAGGAAATAGTGAAATATATTCGCCTTCATTGCTCAATTCCGTCGTAAAACGTACGTACAATGGACAGTCTGAATTCTCGATTTTCCGAAGGCTGCGCTCATAGATATATTCACCTGGAAACTACGTAAGCAGGCGGCATTATGCGGAACATGGCCCTGCGCGTATGATAAGCAGTGACCGCTGCCGTTTCGTCGCCAGTCGTACGCATTTTACGAGGATGCTGGGCCTCCTTCGTGGAGACATTGATGGATAAGCGCGCCTTTATATGGGTGCATCAGAGGAGACGTACGTCGGCGTTTACATATTTATGTTATGACTTCGCTTCACTCGACTTAATTGACGGAATTGCCATAAACTCGCCAATATCGCGTATATGGACGCAAAGCGCGCAACTCTGCTTCCACAATATTCCACTTTGTAGCAAGGATCCCGCTCTCCAGGTGAAGATGTAGATGAAGTGCGCACGCTCGACTTCTAATGCCTCCGGCACGAAAATTAAAGAATCGTTTCGTTTTCCCAGCCGATCATTCCTGCAGAACGCCTAACATGACACGACAATCCTGGTAAAATCGTGGCACGGATTGGATTTCGTTATATATAGTTGGCGTGTCGTCTTTCGACCAATGAGGCAAGATCGTTCTCGTCAAAGCTCTGCCAACCCAAAGAGTTTTGCTGCCAAGTTTACGACCACTGAACGGTAATAACGAATAATAACGTCCGCTGATTTAATGATATTAGTTATCAGACCGTTCTTAAGTCGATGTTGAAAAGTTTCCAACAATTTACGATCTTTCAATTGCACAAGCAACCACTTGCTTCTGAGTCTTTTCTTATGATGTTGCCGAAAGCACATTATACGACATAGGTCACGTGCGAATGTGCACAAACGAATGGGAATGTTGGAGAACAGGTGCATTTTAAAATTGCATAAATAATTGTAGAAATATATTTTAAGGATACAAATAACTGTTTGTTAGTTTATATGCAGGAATATCATGAAAGGAAAGTTACCCGAACTAGTTAACTCTCAAATGGTATTATGATCTTAATTGTTGGCAGTTTTTGAAGCTGGGCCTCAATAAGGAATTTTTATTTTTTTCTAAATAATGGTCCATCTACGTCAGTCGCATTATTGACAATAGATAAAATGTCGAGTACTCTTATTTAATTATTAATGTCTTGAATAATTTACATAGAAAAGGAGACGTTACATGTAAACTTTCGTATAAATATAAAGGAAGATACCAAAGCGATGTCAGAACGATTCTTGAAAATATAGCAGAAAGCGTGTAAGAACGATCAATTTTCTGTTTTTGTATTGTTTGAAAAATCATAAATCATAATCTAACAAGGTAATCTAACATGATGAGCGTGCAGGAAAAATATTATTACCGATTAGATCAGATTTCAATATTCAATATTTTTCCATAAATGTTTATATTCGTTGTTATAATCTGTGTACCCATCGATATACATCTGTTTTATGGGTGATGTAAAGTCGCATAAGGTTGATGCATATATGTATATGCATTTCCACGTGAATGGGAATATATGTGTTGACATCTACAAGTATAAGTGACGAGTATAAATTTCAGTATGTCGATGAAAAGGATTGAGTCTACTTGCACCGAGGAACGATAGACGTTATTCCGTGGGAATCCAAGGTAAAAGAATGCCCATAAGCCGCACAGAATCGAGACATGACTCGCAAATGTAATTGGAACGGGAGATCCAAACGAAAGATGGCCGATCGGTCTGTAACTCGACGGTTTAACGGTTGTACGCGCGCGGAGCCATAGATAAACGGGATATAATTTATCTCGTATTATTGGCTTTAATGAGTCCACAGCAAACACGGGCGCGTATATCAGACACACGCGTGGTAATCAAGAGTTTATACTTAGTACGATAAATATTTATATTTGAACAGTAGGATATACCTACGTCGTTTTCAATTATTTTATTTTTCGCAGGTCGAGGTTTACGTCAATTTTTAACTCGCTCACTTTCAATGTGTCGGTGATTTTAATGCTCATTCTAATAGCTGTCAAATAGATTAATTTGTTCATATTACGAAATGCGAGTATTACTTGCACGTGCGTAAATTTCGTCATTTTTTGTAAAATTACTAAAATATTTTATAATACAAAGCTCAGTCGTAATAAATAGATGACTAATAATGTTATTTATGCACGCAATTGTTTCAAGAGTAGAGTTACTCTTGAACAAACTTTTGATCCTTAAAGTCCTCCTCTCTTACCACAACCAGAATTTTCAAAGTATATCATTAATAACTCTGAGATAATTATAAAACTTTCATAAATTAACTTTACTATACACTATATCGCAATGCGACCATAGCTAAATACAATTTGTTTTACAACGAAATGAACGAACTTTAGACAAAAGTAACCTTGTGATAAAAACTAACCATTACGATTAATTCCAACTTTAGTAATTAAAATCCGTTTGTATGTTTTTAAACTTCTCGTTTGTCTCATGGTTACAATTTATTTATGATAGACAGTTCTGAAATAACCTCAAAATAATAATTATTACGCTCTTAGCGTATTTACCAAGTGCCAATAAATGTCGGATGTTGAATATCTAATGAACCAAATTTATTCCAAACTTAAGTAGAACATCTATAAGCACATGTTGCTACAATCTTTGCATACCTGATCATGAGTTAGTTTCGATGTGTTTTTTGTTCGTCGTTACTTCCACTTAATAAATATTTCGTTTCGAGTGAACTCGTAAAATCATTTACTTTCTCTTTTCATTAAAATCAGAATTATGAATAGCTGCATCAGTTATATATGTTTAATTTCAGTTTTATCGTTTGTTTACTATAGGCGTATATCATTTTTAAACATTTATAAACGTGCAATATATTTGCTATTATTTTTCACGTAGAACTAATTATTCTTAAGTATTAACAGTCTCATTTTGAGTTTATTCACCCAGCGTGTTTACAACCGCTCTTTCTTTGGTCTTAAATTTCATTATCAGTCGCTTTATCATACGTTTTTATCACATAAAGTTTATTTTTACGTAGTGTAATTCCCGTCAATGTAACGTATTTCTTTTTTAGCAAGACTTACGCCATTTATATGCTCGAAAATAGTCTCGATATATATCTAATCGGTTAAGTAATTGATTACACAGAAACGCACAATGCCTACACTCACTGGGACACGATTATTTGAAATGATCCTTTCAGGAGACAAATACAAATATAATAAGAAAAAAGAATAATCGTTTCACAAATTACTGTATTTGCGACATATACAATGATGCCGTAATTCTACTCTACAATAATACGTTACTCAAATGTATTTATGGTTTTTTTCAATGCATCGACATTCTGTGCTGGCGAAAATGTAATACTATAATGTGCATTAGTATTACGAATTTTTTAGATCATTGATATAGAACTTATTAGAAATCTATTTAAGGACATTAGATTCTTTTTCTATATCAATTAATAAATAAAAAATAAAAATTTATTTCACAATTTACTTCTCGTATTAGTGACATTGGGAATAGTACGTGGCGTTTCTTTCACAACTTCGCTTCTACCTTCCTCCTCTTGATTTACTTTTCCAATAAGGTTGTTTGTCTTCGGAGGTTGTTCTATTTTATCCTTTAATTGCTCCTGGTGTTCTTTCCGTCTAGTATCTTAACTTGTTTCACAATGACAATAGATGTCTCCTTCAATTGGACTTTTCATTAGATCAGATTATTGCTTATGTTTAGGCATATTTAAACCTATTTTTTCTTTATCATATTTTTTCTAGTACTTTTATACATCAATACTTTTATCCAGTTGTTTCATATTCTGTTTAAAAATTTAAGACATTCTTTATTCATTCAATCAGAAACGTTGTATTATATTCAATATACTTTTCCATTTTTTTAGTCCTTTTCTTGGAGTTCATACATTCAATTGCAACTCGCATACGCATGTACGTGAGACGATTTCCTGTGAAAACGTGACGCAACCAAGTACAGGCGGCCTCATCATTTTTCCTCAAATGAATGTAGACGATATAAGACGAGAAACTGAGACCATTTGTCTATTTTCCAGCAGGAAGCTCCCTTCAAGTTCAAGCGGGACGAAGCGCTGGAGTGTAGAACGACCGGAGCGTCAGCTGAATTGACCATCGAGAGGGCAGCGGTTGGGCGCGCTGGTTTATTTCAGGGATAATCCAAATAAATGTACTCAGTGGCTCGCGAGTAAATAACATGCAAATGCCGTAATGCTGGTTGACCGATGGCTTCTCTCGTCTCGACTCGTCTCGTCTCGGGGCCGGAGAACGTGCCTCGCGAAAGGTCGCCAAGAAATGATCCTTCCTTCATTTGTATCTTGAAGAAGACATTATGAAAAAGATCCGATGTCTGAATCTCGAAAAAGAGCAAAGAAATCTCAAATTGCAGAAAGGTACAAAACAAAATAAACATATAGTAGAAATTAAACAGATAAAGCACCACAGCGATTTGCGGTAACGCAGATATTACATTCGATAAAATCATGCAGTATTTGAACTACTTGAAGCAATTGCGTATTTCAGACCGCATATGAGTTAACTTCATTTTAAACGAGGTCTACAATTGAGTGAGTTTGGTACGTCAGTAGTTACATGGCAAAAAGAAATGAAAATTATGTTATTTTTTCTTTACGTATTTCATGAGGAAAAGCGACGCGTTTAAAATATAATTACATAATCATCCAATTATTGCAACGTTTCGTCATTAAAACAATAATGTAAATCGTAATTATGATCATTAATTGGAATGACAGAACGCGTACATCGTTTCATTATTATTGGGTATAATGCAACGCGTTACGATTCAATGAATGCCAAATGTTCATGTGACTCCACGGCAATATTAATAACGCGACAAAAAATAATTCCGGCTGGTATTGATGTAGAGAAATAAAATTTTAGTTTGATGCCTGACGGTCGCCATGACTTTTCTGTATATTTCTTCATGAGGACAGTAAATATTCAGATCCACTTTAACAAAAGTCCTCTAATATAAATATGTTATTATTTATCTATTTTTAAGGGCTAACATTCCATGCATTTGTGTATAGAATGTTAGCCATTGTAATAATTATAAATTTCCCAAAAGACAATATTTTGAGAAGTCAAAAATCGAAGTGATCAATTTACTTACACGAAATTAGAAATTTACGTTATTTTAAATTATACACGCCACAAACGCGAAATTCGTTACGGCAGACTTGTTTATCGGACAACATTACTTAATCGTATATATTAATAAAACGCCTACCTAATTCACAAGGGAATTTATCCTATATTTTAATGATTGCTAAAAAACAAGTAAAGAAAACGGATATCAAATTTACACTTTTTAATTAATATTACTACATTCATAATCACAGTTATAGACTTTTAATATATTGTGAGCACGTTTAAGGCTACAAGCGTACCCTGTGTTTTTAATCAAACAGGTCTTAATTCTGATGGAATATTTGGGAATATATTTTTTCAAACTTGTTTATCGTTAAGTATATTAACACATCTTGATTTCGTATTAATTTTCGTCCTACGTGCGTTACTGGATTTTCGATATTATTTATACTCGTAATAACATTCTTTTTTTTCAAGAAATTACTCTCATAATGTTTATTTCCGCGATTATCGTCAACGATTGTCGGTGTATTTGAAATCGATGTAATAACACTCTTATCAGTTTTATAAAGGATTTGTCAAATGTGATGTAATGACGCATTGTAAGTAACTCGTACGAAAAACACTAGAATTATTATAAAATTCAAGTGTAAATTCTTCTTTATCCTGTATAATGATTATAGTAGATAATATTATTTATTTATTATTGTAGGATAATTAGATTGGAGACAATTTTCTTTTAGTTTCGATCTTCTTCCAGGCCGTCCTCAGAATTTTTCTTGAAAATTATTTAAATTATTATTATTTAAATAATTATTTAAAAAGTGTTCATATTTCTGAACAATGTTCCTTTTGTTTAATATAAATAACTACAACATAGTACTTGTTTAAATGTAAATTTTGAACGAAAAAGCAATAGATACAAAAAAATATTTTTAAATAAAACTTATTAATTAAAGCATGCAATAAACTATATTTACCAATATGTTAACAAATGCTTATAAGTTGTAAGTTCTCTATTCATTAATTCGAAATGATTAGAGGGTACTAATCACTAGTAAGGGTCTTATGGATATCTGCATTCAATAACGCTATTTATAATGACTCAATAACAAATTCAGTTAACAACGGAGGTAGGATAAAATATAGATGACGTAAAATTTTTCAATTTGTTTGATATCGACTTACCACGATGCGTGGTGCGGAAAGTAGGCCTGTTTAACCGCGATAAGATATCGCGTCCCTTTAACATTATGTAAACAAGGCAGCAGATAATCGTACAGTGTCATTTGTATGAGGTTCGGCTATCTTTGTGCATGACGTCCTATCCACGTGAACGCATTAGATCTATTACGCTCGTGAGTACCGGTGTGTTAATCGTACGCTTTTGACGGGCAAGCTCGTTAGCTCGTTAACCGGCGCGCGCCCTTGCAATGCTGATCCCGCTTTTATAATAGGAATAGGCAATCACATCCAGAGTTAATGATTTGTCGAATCCAGGGACTTTTATGAATTTTACATCTTCCAAGTCGTTTAAACAGGTTTTGCAGTGTTTATGTAACTTTTCAAAAATGACGCTCATGTTAAAGTATGATACGTCACATAAATAACATCAGAAAGTGCAGTGTTTAATATTTACATTAATTCTTAATTATGAAGTTTAACAATGATTAATTTTTATTTAATGATGCAATAAATTGTATTACTTTTGGAAAGAAAGTGGCAAAACATTGTTTTTCATATAAAATTCTAATTTGTTCGAATAATATCGAACCCTCTGGAATTTTCGAACAAAGTTCTTCAAATCGCCGATACTAACTCGACGCAAATGGAGATTCCGAGAACTGGGTACGCGCTATCGCAGTCTGACATGCAGTTTCGACGTGATTACCGAGTTCGCGTTCGGCCGAAAGGAGGCTGAGATAGGATAGACGCCGGAGCAGCGAAGGGGATGAAAACGGGAGTGAAAGATGGACGCAGATGGGGTGTTGGCTAGTGACTATCTCGGACTTCCCTTCGTCTTCGGGTCGGTCTACCCCCCGTTGCGTTGCCCCCTTGCCCCTGGCAGTCCGCTGGCGCTAGCACCTTTGGGCACCCTCCTTTATCCTTCCGCTGACCAACCACCCCCGTAGTTTCCAGCGAGATCGATTGTTATGCATGGCATGTATTTGCCCGTCCGCCCAACACTACCTCCAATGCCGTCGGTAAGACCACCGGCACAATCAAAGACGGGCGGAGACTCTGCGGGCTGCGAAACTACAAGATGCGAGTGCCAGGGACGCGGATGCATGGTAATGGTCAATGCGAAGAAAGCAATTTCGCGAGGCCGGAAGCGAATTAAGAACCGATTTCGCCTCCCATTAGCATCGCTGTATTGCTTGAGTTTCGATAAAAGCCAAGAGTCAAAGGCTGAGCTGTTCTTTGGTCGAGTAGTTATTATTAGATTCACTTTGGTGAAATGGTTATTTTTGGAAAAGTTAGATTAAAAATAATAAACTAAATGGGTCAGCATTGCCGAGTTAGCTTTTCCTTCTGTAAGTTATAATTATGGAAGTACAAATAGTTAAAAAAAAAAAAAAAATACTTGATTAAGTAATTTCGTCCAACTTGCTCATTTTTCTTCGCATTATTCATCAGTACTTGCAATTGATAGTTCAACCAATGAATCAATCCTGTTTCTTGAATTGAATTATTTACACTTCATAAAATAAACATAGTCTAACAACCATGGGCGCCATTTGCTTTTTGTTCCGAAGCCCGCTATGTCAATAAGCACCGAACGTCCACTAGATTTGTCCATGGATGAAAATTGTATGTACATTGGATAACCAGATATCTACGAATAATGGACATCCACGCTCCCATGCACATTTGGGCAATCAACGTGTTTTCAGATTTTACCTATTAGAGAATCTTTTTACGATTATACGTAAACGATGGGCGACTTCTCCAGTGACAACTGGACGTGTACTGGACGACCAATACTATTTGGAAGTGATCACTTAGATTCGAATGAGTACGAATGTATAAGGACGACAAAAAAATGTTCAAATCGCCAAATAGGTTCATCAGGAAAATAAAATCAAATCCAGATGACGAAAAAAAGAAATTGGCATACACGTGTTCTTATCGCTTTGGAATATCCTGTTCCGTGTCGAACCTAAACTGGCACCCATCGCCTTGGTACCGTTTTCTTGACACGTGGATTGTTATCGTTAGAGGAGGTTTACGCCGTCGATCAATCGGAATTCGCGTGAAGTCGTTCTTCAAAGCACGATATATGATGATCCCGATCAGTTCGTTCGCCAACCTCGGAGCAGCTTTGCAGAAATTTCGGATCTTGTCTTTCCTTCTTATCCGCTACGAGTTCCGTTACGATGTAACATTCGTTAGAAATTTGCGGTCACTTGGGCATTCCATTACTGGGAGAACGTGAAATTCAAGATCAATCAAAGATGTTATGAAAAACGACAAAACGTGCTTGCTCCACAACTTTTCGAACGGAAGTGACGCCTCGAATTCGTCTTCTCTCCCCCCGAATTCCAGTAAATCGGTTAAATTTGCTCGTTTCCGAAAGATAGCGTGGCATAACCATCTAGTTTAGGTGTCTATACATTTTTCCCTCTCTCTTCCATACTTCATTTCCCTCTTTCGATCTTCTTTGTTTGTAGACATTATTTCACCTTTCCTCAATCGATACACTCAAACTTTATATGCCTGTCATTGTCAGAAATAATTCTAGAAAATCTTTTATATCTGTACAAAATCTTGATCGTTATTGTGAAATGAACTTCCACGCATATAATTGCATATAATGCAATGTCCATTGCATAGTCGATTAGTTTATAATAATTATGAGAAAGTGTCTTGGTACTAGACGAATTTGTCTATTCTTTCCTAATTAAGATAATACATGAGATAATCAAGTGTTGAGTTATCAAACAGCTTTTATCGCGATATCCTACTAATAGTCGATTTATCATCTTAATTATCATCTTAATTATCATCTTAATTAATCAAAAATATAATTTTATATAAAAATGTTATATGATTATTACAATATATTATTGCAATATTTATACTGTACGAAATAACTAATACAAATTAAAATTTTAAGGCTATTTTTGAAGTTCTTAGGCTTACATATAGATGTGCTTACAGGATAATATATTGCATAGATTTCCATGTAAAGATAAAATATCATTCTAGGAACAAAAGAAAAAAATAAAAAATTTTCCTATATTTAATACTACTAACGAAACTTGTACTTAAATGCAATAAATTGAGGACTGCTAATTTCAAATATTATTTCATGAACAGCGACGTACCCTCCTTCAAAGTATCCATGTGATATTTAATATATCCTACTCAATTATCGATTGTTACTTGTATGCGATACCACTTCATCAATATGTTTGAGTATATTATTTCAACGCATCAACAGCCCGTTCCAATACGGCACTTCGTTGCATCGAAAACATTTCTGACAAAATGTCGTTTTATTGCCTACAAACGACTTTAATATACTTTTTACACTGCCTGATGTTTAAAGGTTGTTAAGTACTCGTGGGAAATATCATATCGAAAAGTGCCTTTTAATATTATGGCCATTTTTAAATACCAGCTGATAATGTAAAGGACGTAAATGTAAGTTGATATTATTTACATTCGATTTTGAAGGGTGATCAAAATTGTATACTGAAAAGTTATGATGTCTAAAAAATTGAAACTGTTTATACAGATTTCTGATTGCATAAATGGGTGCCGTTACATAGTCTTGCAGCACATTAAATGCAGCAGTTATTGTTATCGAGATTGATTTCGCACGAAGCAGCAATTGGTGTTAAGCACATATATTAAATAAAAAGTTTTTGTACTGATAGAATGAACAGATTAGAAACTGATAACGAGGTGACTTTCTACATGTCGTTTACATTCTTCTCGAAATGCAAGATAGACTAATGGAAAGCTTATCGAATACATTTGCACCATCTAATGCATTATTGAGTTAAAATAATTTTTAGTTCGGGGAAATCAAACGTAAAACATTGATCAGTTTTTCATTCATATCCGAAGTGAGATTCCTTCATATTCCTCCTACTATTCATTGCAAATAATATAATTCCTAAGCTTGGAAATTTTTTCATCATCTGAATTTCTTTTCTTCTTTGTTTGCATTGATTATAAGCTGATCTTGCAAGAGAATCCTCATTCAAAAATTAAAGTTACTACAGTGAATCACGCGATTTAAGAATAAAGACGGGGAATAATTTGCAATGTCTGGTTTGCTGGTGTAATCAGAGAAGAAATTAATGTCACGAGCAATGGCGGACAACTGGCAGCTGTTCCAAGTTTTGAGACTGCGGACAGCTGCCGGCAAGCGTAAAGAAGAAGGAGTAGCTGAAGAACAAGAAAGAGAAAGAGATGGAGTGAGAGAGTACGAGAGAAAGAAAGGGCACGAGTGGGAGACGAAGAGAGAATGGCCTCCGTCCAGTGTCGAATGTTTATTCTTGAACGGAGGAGAACGCTCAGGCGCAAACAGCAAATGCAAATTGAGATTAGCCCGTTTGCTGTTAACCTGAATTATTCGAGTCTTAATGATGGCTTAGGCACCCGCCCACTGATCTAAGGGATTAAGCCGTGAATATTTGGAGGTCTAATGAACGGTCGGGAATTGGAATTATAGGTGCCGGTCGTCAGGGTTTTCACTCAATGAATAAGAGCTGATATTATACCAACTTTTATCCCCCGTTTATTTGACATGAAGCCCGGCATCAAAGTTTTGATTATCCCATTTTTAATACCTACACAGTCGCATTGAAATAATTCAGGACCGTTACTCCGTTTCCAGTTGTGAATGCCATGAGGGAGGCATTATCCTCTTTCTAAACGTCAAATGTAAAATAAAAGTACATGTCATTTTAACATATAATTGATTAATGCTTTTAATTGCAGGTATTGCATTTCAACTTTAAAGGAATGGCCTATCTTTGAAAATATATTCTTAATCTCCGAATAAAACTACAACTATCTTATTAGGATTGAATGTAGCATACCAGTGTCTTACATCTATCAAAGAATATTGTATGTTGTTCGAGAAAACACAGAAAATACATTGCTGTAAAAGCTCTTTCATACGTGAAAGAAAGTAGTAAGATAAGGTACTAATTTTTCACTATAGTTTTTGTTTTAAATAAATTTAATATTTAATCGCGGTGATTTATGAAAATTAATTATAAAATGACATCTAAAAAAATATTGCAAAAAGCAATTCATTAAAGAAATGATTAATTAATTATAAGATAAGTTATTAATAATTAAACGAGGAAATTATATAATACTGAGATAAAGTATACTGAAAATACATCAATGATATCAATTAAATCGTATTTGTTATCAGGTTTATGTTATGAATGTGGGCTCTTCTATTGATTTTTTGGCCAATTGTGCAAATGTTATTAATTTCTGATTTACCAAAATGTATAAAATTGTAAATATAATTATTAGAGCTGCATGATACAATGTGATTTCATGACGAACACACTATATGTGCACGTCGTTAACGTAATATTAAAATGAGGTATTTTTAAAATGTGCATGAAAAATTCAAGTTTTACTTGTACCTTTTCAATGATTCGATACGTTAACGTTCCCGCTTTAATCGAGCAAGTAGGCCAAGTGTAGCTTTTTAAACAAAAATAGCTATCAATGAATTCAGAATGAAATAAAGTAAAATCGGTCGTCGTCGGAGGTGCTCGAGTATAACCGCTCGTTCTCTCGACGGAATATTTAAGCTTTTTCAGTTCTTGCTGAGCGCGTTGACGCGTATTCCTCTCGGCGTTTATGTGTTCATAAAGTTCGAAGTACATATCTCGTAATCGCTTTGAGCCCGTCGGAGTCGTGGAACTATGTCGAAGGGAGAGCAGGCAAGAGTTAGATCGAGAGGGAAAGAATACAGAGGAAGAGGTCGCCTCGGCGGCGTCGGAGGGTATTATCGGAGGGTGGGCACGGAGAGAGTGAACGAGGGTGTTTTTCCACCACCAGTTGCTCGCGGCATCCGCAAACCCCTCTCGAACCGGGATAGAAACCGCGCTGTAAAAGTCCCAAACTCTCTTCTCGACTCGTTCCTGTTTCTCTCCTTTTAACCCTTATATACTAACTCCGGAAAAGCTTTTCTCTCCCTCTTTCGTCCTATTATTCTCGTTTTACTTTTTGTATCATTCCCGTTCTCATTTTCTCTCGTTCTCGGCACCGTCGACGTCGTCGTCGTAGTCCATTTTTCAAAACTATCGCTCGTTTCACTTGAGGCTATAAAATAAAACCTAAATAACTGTAAAACATTTTGAGAAGTAGTGCAGTTTTAATTTTAGCAAAGTAAGTTTGCACGCTGGCTACTTCTGCTTACCTTTTTTTTTCATTGAAAATGTAGTCGGAAATGTTAATGCACCAAGATTTAAAAATGAATTTTCAGTTATGATGCTTTCTCGTTTTTTTCTACGTTTTATGATTCAGTCACATATTCAACTCAACTAGGCTAGACAATGCAATATTTTGTACTCTTATTATACAATATAATTGTTCGGTTTTATTGAACTAGACATTCAAAATGTATTCAATCGACTTGTACGCCGATGCGTTTAGATCGTTTTAGATGTTGCAGGATTAATTCAGAGATATGCGTAGACATGCTCTATCTAATCTAAGTACCAGTCAATCTCGAACTGAATCCGATATCATGAAAATTAATATACTTAGACGTCGATACGTCCTCATATATGTAGATCTCCTTTAATCCAGGAAATTAGATTATAATTCATACAAAAATTGATCTCCCAATCTATATTCAAATCCCATGTAAGTGCACTTACATGGTTATGGATCTTTTAGAATTTCTGTTATATCTGATTCCTTAGTAAAATATTTAAATGACTTTATTCTGGACATTACAGAGCTTCTTTCACAGGAGATTTTATTTTAGTCATTCATAAGGACCATTCAGATTCAAAACCAAATATTTTGTTGATAAATTAGATCCACGAAAAAATCGCACTATATCTGAAATATAAAGTACAGTTTATAGCTTCAGATAATAAATTTATAAAATTAAAAAATATCGATTGCAAGTGTATAGAAGCTCATCAAATTAAATTAATACCAAAACAAATTTTTCGAAACTGTAAACAAATAATAAAATTAACTCTTTCGGCTTTATAATAATCAATGCTTTCTCTTTATTTCAAACATTTGTCCGTAGTGTAATATTTGCTTCTCATTTTACCTTTCTCTCTGTTTGCCTCGTATCTTCTTTCTCACCCTTCAGATGCGAACTGGGTTACAAGATAAAACGAGGAGTGAAACTGTGCGCGCGGGTGAAATACGCTGGAGGGATCAACGGTCCGATACTCTGTTTTCGCGTAAGGCATAAAGTGCTTGCGTAAAGAGCCCAGGCGTTATTAATCGACGCGCTCGAGCATCGCATGGACGTTAATTGGTTCAAGGTCGGCCAAAGTAAGGCTGTTTTTACTTATGACTTTGCCGCGTCCCGAACAAGGAGAATTGCAGTTTTCAGCCATCCGCGGTAAATAAATCTTGAAATACGAGCAAACTATTTAACTCTGAAAATCATCCTAATGAACAGAAAGTAATTGAGCGTAGGTTGTATAATTAAATTGACATTAAAATGAACATTGCTGAAATTTTTGAATACATATCGTTTAATAAATATTTATCGATTCATTGTAATGTCATTCCTTGTATAGAAATTTATTATTAATTATTTATGTCAAGCTATAAACAGTTCGTAATATATTTTTGACCTAATCGGTGTACCAACAATGTTCTACACGTATATTATAATAAATTATTGAATTAGTCCAAAGCAGTGGATGCTCGGTCAACGCGCGGTTTTCATTGTTAAGCGAGTTTCACACCGGTCAGAACTTGGATGGTTGCCTGGCTTTCTCACAGGCCACGGATTTATCCACTGAATACTGAACGGAGGTTTGACAATTCAAATGCGAAATCATGGATTCCGTGATTCTGAATTCCACTACAAAGGTAATTATTACACTTACGTTTGTCCTTATTTTGGTCATTTCTTAGTTTTCTATAAGACAAACAATACATACGAAACGTATTGAAAGGTATAATTTTTAATAAGTAAGTGACAAAAGTGACGAATCATATTTCAGTTTCCAATAACTGTGTATCAGACTATGTAATTATAAGCTTTATACGATGCTCATCAGTAAATAAACATCTACTACAATTATTTTTTCACATTTCACATTTAAATTATATTTTGTATTTGTTATATTTATTACGTATTCCTTTAATAGCGTAAATTACCCTTAACGATAATCTGACGATGAATGTCTCTACTTTTATCGAAAACGGATTGATCTTGCCTTAGACATCTAGTTTATCGGTTTTTCAGTATCACATTAGAGTGAAAAATCTTATTCCTGAAGCAGTTGGAACATTGTCAGAGATGGAGAGAGGATGAGTAAGATGTGGGCAGACGACGTGCTTATGCACGCGAAGGAGTGCTACGTATATAACGAAGGCGATTCGCCGAGAGCTTCGGTGGGATGAGGGATGAGCAAAGTGTCCAGGTTGGAGGGTCGTTTATTGATCTCTCAAGTCCGAACCTCGCCTCTCGCGTAGACAGGACCTAACTCCGTTCCCGGCAGCCCTCTTGCGACTGGCCACAAGCACCACCCCATACGACCCCACATCACCCTCAAACCACCTCCGCGTGCCGAGACACTGGACACAAGGGTAACTCCCTCGGTTTTATCCTTCCACCTTATTCCACTTCGAGCCCCCTCGAGGAGACAGGTTCCCAACCGGATGCTTCCGGGCTCCTTTTGTGAGATTATAGTATCCAGAGGAATTCGTCACTATGACTTAACGAAAAAGACTCGTTGTACTGACCGAAAGATCATTGCATAATAGAATAGCGATTATGACGTTGAATGTGATGTGTTTATCGTCAATTACAGTAAAGAAATGGCGGCAATTGTCTCTCGATGCGCTTTAGTATCGATCTTGTAAACATTTGAGCTACTTGAAAATGCCGACTGTTCGAATTCGCTAAGTAAACAATAGATATACGCTACCAATTCTAATTTGAAATTCATAAACGGCGGGTTCTTTACTTTTCGTATATTGCAATTAATGTGTACTTACTTCTTAATAGAATTCTGATTTGATAATGAAACAGATTATTAATTTGTTGTAGAATAGAATTATGGATGTAGTAACAATTTCCGTATTTAATGGAATCGACGAATATCGCCTCGAATGAGTCGCGTATATATGGTGAATATAGAATTGTCTATTACGCAACGAGTGCGGCAAAATAATTTCGGACTAGTGCGGCGTTTGTCAGGCGAGCGAAGCGAGTACATCCACATGTCCGAGATTATATTGCCTTGTATATTCCATACGATATTTTCTTAAGGAAGTTGAGGGAAGAGCAATTTCGAACATTTCCAATTTGAGGCAGCGGGAGAGAAATCGAACTTCCCGCGAAGACGTTGAAGCAAAAAAATTATTAATTTTGTTCATAAATATTGTATTTATCAATGCTTGAATACCTTGCAGTGTTTTATCATAATTGATTACTATATAAGAATTCAAATTTATAATTTTTCAGAGCGAAAAATACGAGATAAAGTTTCAGATTTGTGTCCTTGCCCACACATTGCTTTCACTTGATTTGTTATTTTACTACGGGCCCAATCTCGTAGTTAACATTTTCCGCATTAAACGGTCATTTGTGTCTGAATAATTACGGTTCATTCAATTCAAGGACTATATGGACGAAATTACGATCAAAGCAGCCATTTGGAATTGAGAACCTTCCACTTAGCCAAGGCTTGTTAGCTGCAGATAACTTATTCCAACCCTACCCCACGTTCCGTCGCCCTCCAGGTCCCTCGGATGTAACCCTTGTACACGTCTTGGGTATAGTGAGAACCCGAGCGGTCATCTTACCCCCGTTGCTATCCCTGTGAATTTCCCTCCACCTCCGAATTCTCAGTCCATTCTCTAAGGGTGCAATATGGATTGCCAGCAGCTTCGACCGTGGTCTTACGCGGCAAGCGACGTTGGATACAGGTTGTCGATAAGTTCAGTCCATTCGCCGGAATTACAAGGGGCTCCAGACGTCTATCGACTGCGCGAATGGTCAGTCCGACGGAACCGATCCAGCGGACCGCATTTGTACTTGGCACTTGCAAAAGCACAAGAAGAATGGCTTGCGAAAGAGCAAATTCCGAGGTAAGTGCCCGGGCTTAGTGTCGGTTGGAATGATGTTTTTCGCATTGGAGATGTCTTGAATGACTCTTATCCATTTGCGTATATTCTTACGTGGATTTCAAAAAAAATGCTATCGTACTTTTTCTTCGATTAAATAATTCTAAATTTCAAAAACTTAGTGGATTGATGTTTTTGGCAATGGAACTAGATTATATAAATATTCGTTATGTAGAATCGTCTATGTATTAAATTTTTTCATTCTAGGATATTTTATACTTTACCAACAGCAAGCAAAAACGCAAGTTGTAAGGATTGCCGAGAGTAAACTGCAAAACTTACCTGCAAATAAAGAAATACAAAATTTAGACATTTGTTAATTTGTTTTAAGATTGTTATATAATATTATATTATATTAAATAAAATTTTTATAAGGTATTTGATTTTTATAAGGTATTTGATGGACAATACAATGGTTCAGCAGAAAGATATGATTCGCAAACTCTTAAGAAATAAATGAATTTTAGAAAAAGTTCAAAATATTTTGATCAGATAATTCAAGCAAAAGCAACAATATTCTTATCTATTTAGAATCACTAAGAGTGTTGAAAATTGCCTAACACTCGTAAAAGCACATGGCCAATTCATGATTTATATTTTTAAATAGGAAATACCCGCTATAAGCATATACTTTATATTCAACTTGTTCGTCTTCATTTTAATATTTTCATTTTTGTCATTTCAAATTTCGAAAAAATTTGAAATTTTGTTGTCATTATTGTTACTTATCGCGGTGATATTTTTCAAATCTAAATATTACTCCATATTCTTTAGTACAAAAGAGAACGACAGAAGAAAGGGCTATAATATTTTAATAATATTATAATAAAATATGTAATTGTATACTATAGTGTTAATGCGAATCTTTTAACACTGCTGTTGCATACGACAGAAGTATTAGTTACAAAACTGTACGAGTCACTATATCTTCCACTATAAGTATTGATTTAACACTAATGTGAAAGTTTTTATATCATATTGTCCGTAATTCACAAAACTCGAATTTTTCTACATTAACAATATGATATATATTGCATTATATTTTCAGCGCAGTCATTATGAATGTCCGGTATAACTAATTCTTGAAAAATTCATAGTAATTTTAAAAACATCGAATAGAAGCACATAGTTTGAAGTGCAATTTAGTATTTATTTCTCGGTGATATAGGGTACATTTTGCCGACAAATCAAATGCGTTATTTGTTGTAAGTATATTTTAAAAACTCTGAGAATTCATCCTATTTTCTTATAGTCACTCAATAAAATAATTATTTCCTCTGGAAAGGGTGAAACAACAGCGAAACTAAAGTTTTACATGTTATACAACTTTGGAAATATATAAGTTATTCGTTAAAGAAGGGAAGAGGACTTTCATATATTGTTTTCCCTTATGCGATAATATCAGTGATTTAGTTTCGAATGATGTTAAAATAATTTGAATGTTATTTAAATATAACAAATGTATCAATATTAGATTATTAACCGTTCAATTAGCCGATTTCGGTTATGTTAAGAATTTCAAATCGATTAAGAATGCGCGGCTCCTACTTCAATTATCAAGTGTTCAATACTAATTGGCACCTGTTTCTTTCTTTTTCACACTTTGCATTCATTGTAAGTAAGATTCGTAATTTTCCGGCGCGGCAATTATAGCGCAATATCATATCGAAGTACTTTTCCTCCACCTTCAGAACCCTCGAAAATGTTCCCGAATGGATTTCTTTCGTCTCGATTTTCACGGAGTTATAACGCTCGACCAGATAGAGGGCATTCTGCATCTAGTCCCTAATAATACGTACAACTTCATACATTTTCATGGCATTACAAGATCGGGACAAATAGAGTGTGCACGCTGCAATTATGAATACATTATACAATATAAATATTGATGATTTCCGCAAAAACGAAAACCTAGGTCGGGGTGAAATGCAAAGTACGGGAATACGGAAGAAGACTCGGCGCTTGAAGGGAATGAAACAGCGGAAAAAATCAGCATGAAGAAATTGACGGATTACTTTTTAACATACATTGAGCATATTTTGTAAAGTGGTGTATTTAAATATTTCTTGAATGACAATTGCAAAAAAGATGATAATGTACTAGCTTTTATCGTTAACGAATAAGAAATCACCAACTTAACGACGTCTTGTGGCGACAACGGTTTTACAATATTTGCTTTATTCTACAAATAATAATGTTCATTTTATTTACATTAGCCAATGTAAAGCATCGTTAATTATATACCCAATAAAGGCCAGGAATAAAATAAAAAATACTTCTTTTTATTTAAAACTCATGGCACCAAAGTAGAAAACTAGAAATTTTAAGGGTCGTTGACATATGATTGCAAAGGTGGATAATTTAATTTTAATTTTTTTTTCATTTTGTTTATTCTAAACACGAAACTCGGAAAATTATTTATCATAAAGTGGAATGACGAATGGACGGACCAATGGAATACGACACTGCATACTGTAAGATATATTATACATCTCTAACCATATTCTGAAAAAAGAAGATGTGCAAAGGTGCCAAGAATGCAACTCAGAGCTCACCGTGGAACACCTTCTGATAGTGCCCAAGCCTAGAAACAATTAAGTAAAAATATAACATTCCCAAAAGTTTACACCCTCTACTAAATAACCGTAGCACATGAAAATGTGTTCTAGCATTTTTAAAAAAAATCCCTATATGATTGAATATAACTCGTCAATGCTTATTGTATTGTATATGTAGAAATGAGATTAATGGACATAATATAGCTTTTTTGTAATTGACATCGCTGATACTTCATAGATGAGTGGCAATGCGACAAAAAATACATATATGAAAAAAATCATGGAAATTCGAAATTTGTGATATTTTGTTTAATGTTTGGTTATTTGTAGATTTATAAAGACATATTGGCGGTTATTTTGGAATGATACATAGCCATTATGATAGAGCTGACCAGTTTACGTTTCATTACGTTCCGTTTATAAATTGCTAATATCATTAAAGCTTTAAACATTTTTCTTGCAGCATTAAGAAATAATTAATAATGGATACGCAATTAGCCAGTTCATCTAGAAAAAAGAAGACATCTGCATCTGCAGACCTCCACAACATAACCCTAAGATGTAAAATGCATATGTTGAAGAGAGAGGTCATTTAGGGTTATTTAAACTTCCTTACCGGTCCAATTTGGAGATCGATAAGAAGGAGGGATCGAAAACCGTGTGAATTTTCCAAAGCAGTGCAGCGAAACTCGATTCATAATATTTTATTGCGCGGTGCACGGCGGCGGCGGCGGCACACTTCGCTTCCGTTCATCCACGGGCTACTAAGGCAGAAGGTGATAACTCAGCTCTCGGCGTGCGTAATTAATCGCGCGAAGGTAAATCACTGCTTTCGCGAGTCGGAGAAAGAGTGGGAGCGAGAGCGCGATAGCGAGCATTCCGCTCTCCACAAAAAGAAGCGACGACAAGTCGACAACCTGCGAAGTTTCTTGTAACGCGAGACCGATAATTTAGTACGTGGGATAAGCTCCCGCTTGCTACTTTATTTGGTTATTTGTCGAGTCCCGCGCATCTAACGGAACACCGTATTCGAGATAGGTGTCTAATGAATAGAGGCCAATTTCTATTCTAACTTTATGATAATTGCTCTTATATTAGCATGCAAATTCTGCGAATGCATCTCCTGCGCGGTATTTTGGTAAGCATTCGTGTTGTCGAATGCGCTCAAGTATAAACGATGCTTTTTAAAGATATCAAGAATATGAACCGTCATTAATTTAATATATTCCATTTCAAGAATAAGAATGAGGAAGTTTAACTTTACAGCTATGTCTTTCGCATTGAACTTCATTGAATTTTTACTTTGCACGGAAAGGATACTCTTCCGTTCTTTATGGGATGATTTTTGCTCCTTTTTACTTTGCTCCCGTAAAAATGTATGCAAATGACCTAACGTGTTATTTTGATTGTAATATGAACATTATGGGAAACTGAAGAACTATTTTATATGTTATAAATTCCAGTGAATGGTTTGCAACGCAGATGTAACAAAAGTCACCAATGCAGCAATGTGTTCCATCGATATTAATTAATTAAAATCGCGTTTACAACATTGGTATTGATGTATATACCTTTAGATATTTTTTAATCATTCCGTGGTTGTTGTCCATTGCTAAATTAAAAATTGCGTCCTTCATTTCCCGTATAATATGTATTTATTCGTCCAGATGTTAAAACAGTTGCTGTATTCAGTTACGTAATGTCGCGCGTACGTTCTGGATATTACACTCCGGACTATAGCGCGTACAATACACAGAGACATTGAACGTTCATAAGTTATAAATATACCAATATGAAATGCATTATTTCGAACTTTACGACGCGCTGTCCTAATAATCGTCATTGGAATACATGCATGCGGTATGGGGTTCTCGCACGTCTATAGATGGTTGCACATATTAAATGCACACATATACCATGCGTTTTTAACGATCAAACATAAGTTCAATTGTACGGAGCAACTCGGTACACACAGGCAATGACCTCTAATATTAGTAGCTACTATACACATTGATCCGGGAATATATTACATGCAATTTACTCCGAAACGCATTACGCAATTTAATAGAACCGAAGCACTTTATGCGCTTCCTGCTAGATTATGTGGTCAATATGAATATGCAAAGTTTCCTTTGCTGTTCCATCAGGCTACTACTACTTATGGGTTTAAGAAACAGCATTTAATTATTAGCTTATCATAGATCGGTGATACGAAATGAATTCGCTGATAACGCTTATTCCGAGTTATTACGATTTCATGATATGATTTCAAATGGTTTAAACAAAATTCCCGTTTTTATGATTATTCCGCAGCTCCATGATTATATGACTAAATGTGTTAAAGCAACGGAAATTATGTAATCTCATAACGCACTGCCTGATGAACGTATAATTCATCTAACCATATTCTGACCTATAATATTTATTTTTTTTTTATTTTTACATCATTTTCTATTAGACCTTAAAGTATTTTTTTTTGACGAAAATTATTCGTCATGGTACAATCGAAAAATACGACCAATTTTAAAAATTCCAAGTTTGGTCAAAAAATGTTTTTATTAATCAATTGAGATTATCACACCAAACTGCATAAGACTTGTATGGATAGCATCATAAACACCTGGCCGGCGAAGTATCGGGTTACAAATTCGTGGTCACCGTCGAAAGTAAATATCCGCAGCGGTGCTTGGCACCTCAGTGCCGTCATTAAAGACTCGTTTCGCTGATAACCTGGGCGTTGCAATCGGCTGCTCTGCAATGAACTCTCGCAAGTGCCCGTCCTTCCGCTGTCGCGAATTTACTTAAATGCAGAGGAAACCCGAGGGCCAACAAAACTGGACTCCTAATTAAGAAGCGTGAAGGATGAATCCATTATCCTGCAATGGGAGGTGGGAGGCATCCATGCACTGGGTTGTTCGACGAAGCCTTCACAGGGTACCTATTGCCGGAGAAGCAAATACGCCGTCAGTAGTGCCGGCACTGTGATACAAACATACCTGCGGACATGGGCGAGCATACGTGTTCATTAGGCGTATTTGCCGTTTAGCATTTCAAATTCGTCGAGCGCGCACGGACGACGCCGAGGCGCCGGAACACATATAAACGCGAAGGGATACGCGCAAACCTTTCGGTAATCAAATATTTTAATTTAATCTCTTTACTAATGATGTACCTTATATCGGACCCCTTGCGCGTGAATTCGGTCGCGCCCCTGATGTGAGGTGCTACCTCTTAATTCGAGTGGACAAGCGGTATCACAGTTTCATTCCTGACGTTTTTATTTCTTTTAATTGTTGGTCATTTTTTGCCTTTCTCTCGATTGGCTTTCATGTACTGCCGTGTAATGATGCTAATAAATTTCAGTCAAATCCACGTAATGAAGAGAGTGCAACACCTTTCAGCAATACGAGCATTCTGAACGTAATAGTCTTGGGACTATTCATGATAATTTCTCAAGTTGAAACCAGTGTACAATTTGTTGGAACAATGACTTATCTGCTACGTAATGTTTGACACCGTGTAAAATGCCGTTATGCTATGTTCCCTTTTCAAATTTTATTATTAAATAATGCATTTATTAGTAGGCATGTAATAAACCAATCATCACTTTACTTTTCAGGCTTTTAATGAATAAACATTACAATGAACTTGCCTGTTTCATTGTAAATGTATATTTATGTTATTCAGGTGCAAAACGGGTGGTGCTTCTTTTTAATTATTCGAATTCCCGAGGTGATAAGCATGCAGATCAGGGATATATACGAAGTGGATGCTGGGCATCTTATACGCTGAAACCCTGTATGGTTGATTGTGCAATTAAATTCGAAGAAATCAAAATGGCGCTGAGAACTCATCGAGATGTTCGATTTACCGATGCTTCTAAAGTACTGGCGTTCGTTTCCTTATCATAAAATATATTCCAGTAGCATACATACTTCAATGGCAATTACTGTTAATTTTGCCATTTCCTTTATTCACCCATTCATTTTAAATACTTGTATAATGTAGCATGTGTTATAAGATTAACACCTTGAACACATTTAAACTTGTAATGTCATGAGTAATAACCCAGGCTTATGTACTTTTAATTAAATTTTATTCTTATTTATTTATAAGAAATATATTCCACCTCAACAAATAAATAGCAATTATAAAAAAAAGTTATATAAACAATAACATTTTTATTCTTTGTTAGTAAAATCTATAAATAAAAAAAAAAAAAAAAAAAAAAAACAATACCCACTGTTTGTATTTCGGAGATCTATAAATCATTAACGAAAAACTTAAAATGTAAAGATTATATTTTCGAAGCTAAAACACGCACAATAATCTCCGATAAACCACTTTTCAATTTTAGAGTTGCTTCATATAGAATCATTATATAGAATCGAATCTTTGTAATAAAACATTTCTATATAATAAAATAAAACAAAAAGTATTTGTAACAATCTATTGTGAAATAATCTTCTACGGCAGGCCCGGTCTATTTTTTCAGCCACTATGATCATCGGACCTAGAAAATATAAAAAAGGTCTTCAAAGGGCAAGAAGGCGCAATGGTATCATTAGAAACTTATTATATACACATAGAAAATACAACAACGTGTTATAGGGTAACTTTTATCGAGTTTTTTTACAATTCTCGATATTATGGTCTGCAGACGAAAAACAGAACAAAAGATTACTATAGTTACAGCAACCGTAGAAATTGCCTAGCCATTATTAGCGTTATTCTCGATTCTATATCGACATTATTCGCTATTTTTATCACGGCGATTTGTCGTCCTTGACGTAGAATACTTATCTCGATATACACAAGGGGAGACCGGTGATTACGCAGCTGCGTCGCGACGCCGAAGCGGCGCGCTTCTTTCTCGCACGTTGGCGCTCAAGAAGAAACAGCCCCGTCGGGGGTTAATTTCTATTTAATCAACCGAGACGTCCCGAGGTCGTTAAGTCGTTGATAATATTATTACGCGAATATTGCGGTTGACTATTATTATATATTTGCTCAACAAGCCGAGTAATAACAGAGATACTTATTAATCAAATCAACCGTAATGACAGTGAACTTTTGCATATCATTATAATCACAAAACAATTTAGAAAGTACTTTCATCTTTAAATTCCCAATGCCCAAGTTTCTAATGATTGAATGTCGAAATATGTTTTTTTACTTCTGAAATAAATATCATTTTAAATTGAAGGAATTTTCAATAGTAACTTTAAAATAAAGTCAGTAATGCTTGTAAAACAACTTTAAAAGTAACACAATTTGAAGTCAGATCCTTTTATTAACTATTTTGATATAGCAATAATATGTCGTCGAAAAATTTTAAAAGAATAAAACTTATATAATGATTTTTTATATATAAACTTGTTGTATGAATATAAGTTCTTTTTATAAATGACTCATTTCCCGTCGGAAATCTCCGGTTTCGGCGGATGTTGAACTACGTACGTACGTATCCCCTATATAGATTACTGCTACAACGGCGCCTTTCTATCTCGTCTGCGCTGTCGCGCAAAAAGAGACACCCCCGCAAGGAGCTAATTTCTATTTAATTAACCGAGTCGTCCGAGGGCGAATGCAGATGCTAGGTTGTTCCTCCGTCTATCGGGTGGTTTGGTCCGCGCGTCGGGGTTCATTAGGTTATTGAAACCTTAGACAATGTAACTACTGGCCGGCGAGCACTGTGCTCCAGGGGCTTCGTAATGCTCACTGCTTCGAGTATGTATCAGGCGGCGTCGCACGAGTGTACGACATTTCCCTATCTACTACGCTGTTTGCATGCGGAGTTCCGAGGCACGGCCATCGACGCAGTCTTGTGATATGGACTGTATCCGCATAGGGTCGATCCTACTTTGCCTTTATCAAAGGACGGTCTTTTCCTCCATCCAGTTGACGCGCGCATTTCGCATAATAGAAGAAATACAAATCTCTGCCGACATAATTTATAGCTTTGGCGCCCTCGTCATCATTGTTAAAATACCATGGGCGAGGGGATATTTATCCTTTCATGGAAAAATTGCAGCTCTCTTTTCAGGTGGAAAAAGCCCTAATGGTTATAAAGAGATCGTGAACGGTCAGAGGAGTAGTAATATAAATTTAAAAATTAATTGAATGCAGAATGATTTTACAGTAAATATGTGTGATATCTTATCAATTTATTAAATTAAATGTGGCTTCAAGTTAGACATATTCCTAATTTTATAGGTATTTAATTTGAAATTGGATAGAAAATATCAAATTATTGAAGTACATAAAGTCAATATTATTCAGTTGAAGCATTAAATCTACTATAATAAGAATATATGGATATTCAAACAAAAGGAAAATAAGGTAAATTTAATGCGAAACCCTATATATTACGTGCCGCTATAGCAATACAGTTATATCGCGACTATATGCAGCACATTGTTCAGATATTGTAACCTGTGAAGAACTCTCTTCCATTTTTATTGCTCGTTTTTCAAAAGGATGAGTTACTAATCGGGTGGTCTACCATTCATTGCGTCGATGATCTACCCGCATACGGATTAAATTCTTACGGATATCCAGAGAGACGACTACTCGATCAAATGCGGGTCATGATGAGTTTGAGGTTTCACCTAATCCATCCATGCTGGGCTAACGTATACGATTCTTTTTATCGCTATCACTAGTATAATTACCCTATTACGAATGTGCAATTATCGTAAAGTACAGGAATATTACTACAATGACCGTGGCTCCAATGCAAAATCATAAAATAACCATCATTTTGACGTATTCAAATGGAATATAATCCCATAAGAATAAACCCTACACAAAATATTATATTCAATTTTTTACACATATAATGAGGCATTATTATAAATGAACACATTTTAAGTAGATATTTCAGATTCCTATTTCCGTTTTTCATACACGTTTCGTTAAGTCGTTAAATTAATATTTTACTCTATAATGATAAAAAAAGGCTTCATTTTTGTATGACTTTTTGCATTTTTCATTTACTTTAACAATAGTAGTTATATACGGAATTTTTTTGCAATTCAGTTTACACTTTTTAATTATACCTTTTCTAGCATATGATTTAGACCTGCTGCACAGGCCGCGATATAATATCCGCATGAATATGAAATTGAAAACTGGTCTTTTGTTCTTACGGCCCAGTGCCGCGCCCGCGCGCGCTCGCGAGCATCAGAAATAAAGAGAATGGGAGAAGCGAGTATATGTGGGCGCACGATCCTTTACATCCTTTGGAAAAAATTAATTCGTAACAGGTCCAGGCGCTCCCGACTTACTCCGGCCGCCGCCGACGAGGAAGCCCCCAAGATCACAGGAAAAATGCCCGTACACGGGAAATTGGGGACTTTTGCCGCGAATTAGGAATTTTGCTACATAACTCGGATAGTCTCGTGTAATTTTAAGCCGGAAACCCTACGAATCATTATACTGTCTCCATTTCGTGCGTGTATTAAATTACTGCGCGCCGCCACTCATTCGAAGGCTGAGGGTAGCTCTCTCGCTCGCGTAGTATTACGAGATATATGTAGTCGAAGCGGATTATCCAGCGAATTTCGCGACTGACTGTAGTAGCCACAATGAAGTTACGAGTTCTTAAGTCGAAAAGACCTCGAGCCTTTTAATTAAAAATCACAGGCGAAAACGACCCGCTGCCGCGGCGGCATGTGCCATACGGCGGAGCCGGTCGGTCACAGCGCCGGTAAAATATCTAGTAGCTTATCCCTGTAACTTTGAACAATGCGCATTGGCATTTACAGCGTATTTGGAACGTTTGGAAATAGGATTATTCGCTTCATAAACGTTGTTAATTTAAATATTTTTGCACTATTATTATTCGTCCGGTTACATTCTGCTTTGTAGCGATCGTAATGAAGGGCAACTTCTCTACGATAAAACAGATTTTAATATTAATCAGGTCGAGTATCGCATGGACTTCGTCATCATTTTTCGCGAGCGTAACAAGATTATATGTATATATACAGATAGAGTTATGTCCACATACCTTTTCTAAAATGTGAAATTTAATTAGATTATCAAAGGAACATTTAATTGTAGATTACTGATAACGTTGTTTAGTAATAATTATTATTTATATATAAAGATTACAATACAGTATTAAAGAGAATCATTCGAAATGGTAAATTATAATAACATTTTCATTGCCTAAAAAAGAAATTATACAGCTAACTTTTCCAACCGAAATGCATTCAGTAAACATAATGCTCATATAAGAAATAATGAAAAATTGTCTGCCCATAGTATGCAGAAAATATTTTACACATACCTATATTTTCAAAGAACCAAAAATTTAAAAGTAAAAATAAACAAGAAAATGTACAAAATATGGTTCAAGACTAAAACCAAATAATAATAAGAGAATTTATTAAATACAAATAGATTCGCTAAGATTAATAGCTTTTATGGAAATTCTATAAATGTTACGCATATAGAATGAAGAGTGTACATACTCACCTAAAACGACACCCACCAAACGATATTAGTGTACGTATAACACGATGAAAATGTAAGAATAAGAAAGTTCAGGAAATATTGAAAAATAAGTAAGATTCTTTATGACAAGTTAAAATAGAAAACAAGTAATTTCCATGATAACAAAACGTAGCAATAATCGTTTTACGAAAGATATGCAAATATGAAAAACCAGTGAAAATTTGAGGAAAAAAAAGTTTAAATGAAAAAGGCAATTATATAAAAAATAAATAAATTTAATCACTATATAAGTATTGTATTGTTGATGCGAAACAATACAGCTCTGTCAAGCTAGTTTGAAATTAATATATCTCATGAAATTGTACTTTTCACTGTAAAATTAAAAGAATGCAAAATTTATTCTAATTTTTCCTTCAATTATCTCAATTTTAAAGAAAACCCATTAAATAAATGAAAAATAATGTTTTTATTTTCTGATTGATCTATTTATCGGTTAGATCTTTTATAACAGGAGATAATTTAATAGATGCTAAATTGTCAACGACAGAGTTATAATCCATTCGTTACTTAATTAATTTTATTTTCATCTGAAAGATAAAACGCAGAAAAAGGAAGTAGATTCAATGTTTAATAGTTATAAAAATCCCAATCCTTGTGATAAGCATTTCTCGCTAATTGCATCAACAGCATATATGTATAGGAAATTACTCGAATCAAATCGAGTTTCCGCTTATTTTTTAATGTCAACCGTAATTATACCTGTCTAATAATCGAATAAATAAATAACATCTATCGACAATTTCCCTCCCGGTATGAAAGTGCACGGTAATTAATTTCTTCACACGTATGTGAATTAGTTTAAACGTCGTCTTAAAATCGTTCCATCCACACGAAGAAAAAGCGACGTCGATGTCGGTCTTTATAAATTAAATAATTGATATTAAAGTAGTAATAAAATTTAGTAATTACGGAATTTATATTTTATAAAGTTGATTTGATTTAAAGAGATGCTCCTGTCAATTTTTTACCGTCATTATCCATAGACATTTTGGGAGAGACTTCCGTCAAATAATGATTAACGATGCATATAGGTACGTCATATCTTAATTTTAATTGTTAATATTCTATTGGAAAATGGAATATCTCATCTTGTACGTACGATGATCTTAATAAATTTATAAGAGCATCCTATCATAGAGTAAGAATTTGGTGAATGTAAAAAAGTAAGGTTATACATTTCCTTATATTAGAAGTTGTTTTCGAAATTGTAACTTCTGATGAAATTTTTAATATTTCTTTGCTAAGGAAAAATGAACTGTATCAAGAAATGATAAAATTAAATTCTACGCTCATTGTCGAATTTATTATCGCAAAAGATAATATGGTAGATTTTATTACTTTCCGAAACATACCGTTCATAAGAGAAGCTGTGCACAGAATTTAGTCGCAGATTAATTTACAACCCGAAGCCGATATTAATTATCAAACACTCGGACCCGGAATCGATTCATCTTTTTAGTCGATCTATCGCGGGACGCCAAGAAATGTTAATTGGATTTGTATTTATAACCGACGAGGTTTCGGGTTTGGCGCGCATTTGCGTATGTCGAACGAACGACGGTTTACGCATCGCGCTCGTATTTCGTACATATATATCGCGCACTTCGCGTTAATGGCCACAATTACGTGTTTTAATTAGCGTTCGCTTTAGCGGTGGCAGCTGCCGCTCACAAATTAGGACTGCACCAAACAATAACTGCCGATTGAAGAACATAATTAGCGAGAGGAGCGCGCAGTCCGAAACTTGGCTGGTGTACGCGTCCATACCGAACGTCGAAGGGAATGTAAATGTGCCTGAAAACAAATTAATAATCGGCGAACGTATCCTATCTGCCCGCGCCCGATTGGTGAAAGCGTTCCTCCGAGCCAAGCAGCTTTGTTCTCAATGAGCGAAGTGTTTAATACTCATTTTGCGTTCTGTACAGTTCTGTTTTACGACGAGAAGCCCGAAACGTTTTGCGTTTATCGCGTATTCTCTCGCTGAATTACAAATCAAAAATAAAAGCGACAATTCACTGCAGAAAAATAAGGGCGATGTTTGCCGTTATCAAGCATTTGTTTGACACCGCTTCGGTGGAACAGAAAAATACGAGATAAAAATTGGGTCGTTAAAATGTCATTATAAAATAATTGTCAGATATTTATATTCGCCGGGTTTATAAACAGCCATTCGCATTGAACGCGTGCATATATATATATACTCCTACGTGGATAATATTATGTAATTAACTGAAAATTAGACTTCGCTGATGGCATCTCTATCTGCTTATCTTTATATTGGTTTCCAATAATCGTTTCGATTTTACAGATTGCCAAGAATAATATGTAGCTCATACTTCGGCATTTCTATTGCTATAATAGCGATAAACGCCGATCCAAGATCATAATTAGTCGTGGCGCTTGTAACCCGAAACTTGACTAGTTACCAAATGGCGAGGCGATAGTAAACGCGTCGGCCAACGCCTCGAAATAAGTTAGTAATTGGCGATGATATCCTATCGGGATACGCGATCGGCGAAAGCATTGGGAGCCGCGCGGAATTCCAGGTACTAAAGCCTACGGGCCGTTGATAATTACATGGGTTTCCCATAAACCAGTGCTCATGGGTACTCCGCAGACCGAAATAAGAGAATCACGTGTACTTTCAATGCACTGTCCCTGAATTGAAGTGACAAAAATGGAGCAACGAAAGTCACGTTGCTTTCAAGTAAACGGACCCGTACTGCAGCCTTAAAGACAATTTACGCAAGAACTCTTAAAATTAGACTAATTGCATCAAATGTTTGTATTTAATGCAATTAGGGTAAGTATTTTGCAGTTATAATGCTGCATTAAGTGCAGATGGTTTGAGTAGGATTTCCCAATATTCTAATTATATTATTATTTCATTTTCGCAATAATCGTATAAAATTTTCCAATATAGCAGGGTTATCCGAAAGATATTTGTATCCTTTTAATGTAATTAACCCAGCACGGTAGAAGTTAGAAAGTAATGCATGCTAGTATTTCATTTCGATTAGTAATCATGTTAGATGGAAATCATTTATTGAAATACGGTATTTGGAAACGTACGAATTACTAATGACTGAAATAACAGTGAATTACGAAGGTATAGAAAAGAGTCTCCGAATATTCATTCGAATGTCATAAATCAACAAAACATTTTTTTGTTTCTCTGCACTTAATTCAGTCATTGATTTAGTGTAATATTCGAAAAGAAGTATAGCGCTGACTGATCCAGATACTCCGCATTTTTTAAAAGACTAACATATCGATGATAATTAACTTCATCAACACCTGTATTGTCTCCTATAGAATGAGAGGGCGATAAGGCGTCATCTTCGGCGCTATCGTTAAGGGGGATCGGCCTTGTCGTTTCTTCGAAAATCAAAGCACTCCGGCCGGATAGCCGATAAGATCGCGAGCCGTGAAAGGCAACGCAGAAATTATCCCGTTACGCCCTGTGCATGATGTGCAATGTTGTCGTCGAAGACCGCTCAGAACCACCTTCGTGGAGACGCCCGGACAAGTCGACCGCGACACAATGACGTTATAATGACTAATGATCATATCATTTAATTAACGTCGCACCTAACTAGCCCGGCTTCATTAGCTCGCCCGCGCTTGGCAGCCTTAGACGCTGCGATACAGCACGCTTATTATGTATCCGGCGTCCGCGGCGATTGTCCGACCAGTTGTTGTTTAAGCCGTGTGTTATACGCGCGACACGGTTGCTCGCTGACCCTCATGCCAGTGTTAAGTTCTATTGTGCCCGCTGACGAGTACCAGACTCGTCGGATAATACATGCCTAACAACACGCCACAATTGCGCACACACGAATCGCTCGAGTACCATCCGATGATCACTTTGCTTTTGCGGAAGATCAATGATGATTTTTTCCACGGCCCGGTTTTAGTGAACGTTCTCGAACAAATCTAACATGTCATATGCAAAACTGGTAATATGTACATTGTATAATTCGATGGGACAATTGTAACTTTGTTTGCTATTCCTTCATAATGCGAGAGGAGTAAACATTAATAATACGTAATTCTTTAATTATCGGCGGCTAATCCCAGTCCTTGACCAGGCGTTAGTTTCTTGTCTTGAAACCACAGGTTTTCGTCCTTCTGAGAGCTTCGACGTTGGGAGAACGTCAAGGCCGATTAATTCGATCTCACTCTTGGTCCCTTCGAATTCGTCTCGGTCTTTTCGATCCGCGTCTTTGGTGTAATACCAAGCGGCGGCCTTGCCGGTGAAAAGAATTTAAGACATAAACCTTTCTTTGTAATTAAAGCCTACTGTGACATTATAGGTAATAATTGAAACCTACCGTTTTCAGGAGTAAATACGATAATATTCATCAGATTCGGAAATACAAGGATGTAAGTTTTATGACGTTGTATGTTATTAGGAATGCCTGAAGAATGTAATTTATTTAGTCATCTAAATAATGCAGAAGTTTATTCCGGAGACATATTGTAGAAGTCTTTCCATCAATGATAACTATTGTATTTCACGTCACAATTTAACCGAGGAAATTTTCAAATACAAGTACCAGAATAGTTGAAGCAACATTGTAAATTCATTCTAAACTGACAGGAAAGTCAGTCTTCCCAACGTCAGCAGCAATGTTCAAGTTATTCATAACTGATTATTTAAATTATTCAAAACTTCAATACTTTCATTTATTATTACGAATTCTGCGAGTATTGAATAAACTGTCGACTTATATTGTTTTTAATTAATGAACGGACGAATATTCAAATACCTCCAGTAAACGTTATCGAGCATAAGACAAGATTTTTGTCGCTAAAATCGTGAAAGATAGGACCAATCGATTATTACAAGCAATTGATACTCGTGCAAACCGTAGTGTTGAACAATCGACCTACTTTGATGTCAAATTTATGAAGATAGTAGAAAGGAAAGGAAACCTTGCAGATTCCTAAGCAATGTTACTTTCAAATTCATCAGCATTCAAAAATTTATATTTCCATCAATTACGATAGTCATCTGAACTGATCGGATTCATCATTTCTAAATTGTCAGCTAATATTACGGTGCTGGAGTCAAAATCCCATTGTTGTTTCATACAAAAGATTTCCCGATATATTCTTTATTTAAAATCGAAGGATTTTACTCCAATAACATTTGCCTATAGATAGAACCCAGATTCATAATATGATATTTAATTATGAGTCATAAATTATTTTTTTATCGTTCGTTAAACTCGAAGCATTCGTACACAATGCGACAGTAGGATTACCCGCGTATTATCTCTAATCCGATATCAACTGCATCTTATAATTGCAAATTTTTTCTCTTCTAGTCGTACAAAATTACGTTTCAATCTCAAAGCACGGTAAATTCTGGCGAATAATTTTTCAGCGCGCGCATTTCGCAAGACCTCGATTTCTACCACGCTCGGAGGCTATTCGTCACGTTATCAAGGATCGCATTATTGGAACGTACACACGTCGAATCGTTAGAACCGTTCTATATTTAGGCTTTGCTGTCGTTATAAGGCCGTTATCCTCACCGATACTGCCTATTTACTTATGATTATCCTGAAATTATTGGATTTATCGACTGGCGATTTGGAACACCTGATTTATTTCAACATTAATCACGTTAATGATGTGCTGGCTAGTCCAGCGTTCTACTCGCCCTTACTCATTGCGCTCACGTATACACGGGCACTCGTGGTTTTGTACGCATGTATGCAGGAATGTGCAACTCGCGATGCGCGCCACCATCGTCCTTCGTCCTATCGCCCCCCACCTTGTCTCTTTCCGTCCTACTAATGCTCATATCGTGATCGTCAAACGGGAAATGAGCATCTTGATCAAGATCGATCGTCGCACAATTACTAGTATTCGCCGGAATCGGGGAACTCGCTACTTCATCCACTAAGAGAATCTGATTAACTTCGGTAATGAGCACCCTCCAATCACTGTGCTTTTGCGCCAGTCGCGATGTTTATGAGATTCTTTTTATCACTAACGCCAGAGATTGATTTATAACGGAGTTATGGGAAAAAGTGGTTTTCGATCGAAAAATTTTTTACACAAACCTATTAGTAAACGGGTGTTTTGTGTAGGACTTTACTGATGCAACAGAGTATTAACTACGGGTATGTAATTTATACTTGTGCAATATTATACTGCTTTACCCTTGTTGTATCATTCTATCAAGATAAAATATTGAGAATACTACTATACCCTTTAAATCTTAACATTAATCCTACCATTTTTGTTTTTTTATTATTTTTTTTTCAGAAAACGTGGATCAGATCAATTTTGAACTCTGCAGTTCTAAAGTAAAGGAATATTCATCCTGAAAGAATGATGATAACCAACTAAGGAAGTGACAGTTACATTCCCAGATTTAGCTTCGTTTAAATGTACGATTGGGACTTGTACAGCAATAATAATTCATAGTTACTCAATAATTCTTCAAACTTTATCATTTAAGATGTATAATTTTCTGACACGTTATTGACATTTATAGTGAAATGGTTATGATATCTATGACACTGATTTTCATGTTACTGGAAGTTTTAAGAACAAAAATATACTGTGGACCAAACTATGGTCATCTAATTCTAATCCTCTGTTATTCAGAAAATCTTATTGATATGTACATTAAATATATCCGTTTCTCGGACAATATCCAAAAGGGGTGCTTTGATCATTTAGCATAAAATGTTAATCCTGAAGTGAAGCTAGATTTTTAATAAAAAATATCACACCTACGATCACCGTTCCAATAATGGTGCCGATGACTAGGTACTCAACTTATTTAATAAATGTGAATCTTGCTGCAGTTTGGTTTATCGAAAATAAAATACTTTTCCTATCAAAAGTAAAAGTGTCGTTTTGTATTCTAGAAAGTTGAAATCTAATATTTCCATTTATGCAAATAACACGGCATAATGTAATCAGTTACATTACAAAACATTTAAATCGCTCGTTTATGCAATGAATTGCTTTCGTAAATCGCTGATGTATATTCTAAGCAATCGTCCAGATTAGCAATTAAATACGAGAAAAGGTTATCTTCATTCGCATCGCCATTTAATTAAATTCTACATTTTTTAAGATTATTGAAATTATAATTCTTTACGTTACCAATGACATCTACATAGAAAATGTTCATACTGAATGAAGCCCATCAGCGCTACTTACCTGCAACAGACAAGGAGCACAAATGAAATACTGATAAAATCGAGAGTACGGATGGATTAAATTGTGAACGAGTTGCACAATTGTGCAACGCAAGGAATACGGGTAAATGATATATTTGAATTAAAAGCAAACACAAGTTGAATTTCAATTCAAACCTAGAAAAATTGAAATTCTATCTATAATAGTAATCTATAAGTTGTTATTTATATTTATTACTTTTGTAATTCACTAATTTAATTCACACATTTTTAATAGGATTTCAATGATTTGAATTTTGCAATTCATTCTTATAATGCCTATTATTATTAGAAATGATTTATTATGGACAGAAATCGTTCATACCAGAAATAAAGATACAATAAAAACCACAAATAACTACACAGATACTCTATAGCCTATACTCGTGCAAACAATTTAGGTATCATCGATTTAAGCAGAACATCATTATATAAAAGAACATTGGATATAATGCTGAGCATCAAAACAGTAAAAGAGTTACTATATAATCAGTGTAATAATATAAAACAAACGTTTCTCATTTAAGAAATGCATTCTTTACGAAACACGCATTATTGTGAAATAATATTGCTAATAAAGGTTTTTATCGGTCCGTTTGAGTGTTACAAAGTAACCGGAAAAATAATCATTAATATTATACACGAGTCGAAGAATGGCGCAATGCACTAATGTATTCTTCGAGCTCAAATATACGCAATCCGAGTAATAATCGGTAAACTGTCGCAGTTTCGTTAATAGCATCGATTTCCGCCGAACAAAGAATTAACGATCTGGACGAGCCGTCGATCGTTATCTCAACGCCAATAGCTTTCTTGGCGTCGATGAAAGCAGATTTTCTCACGAGATTCTCGCGGTCATTCAAGCGCGAGGGAGAAAGTTATAATAGGTGACGGCACATTGCCTTACAAATCATTCACATGCGCTCATTCGCGTACACGTGATCCCCCGGCCGCGTACGCGTAGCGAGGCATTATTATACCGATGGTGGTGTTGCACGCGGCGTGGAAATTTCTAGGAACGAGAGCATGTGTGCGTACCAACATCATGACGAGCCAAGTGCAGGTCGAAAGTACGAGAGATATAGAGAGAGCGAGAGAGACGATGCGAAAAGAAGAGGGGGAGAGGATAGGAGAGTACGAAAATCAGAGTGAGAGAAGAGCCACTGGGAGGATGTTACATCATCAATCAGCTGGCAAACATCAAGTCAACACCCGCACCCTGCCTGCGTCGGACTATATGCGTCGATAATATCGCCGTGGTGGTACCAGTCCGTGTCCGGCCATAATTAATTATCCGTCTCTTAATAAGAAATCCGTGCCGTACGTTACCAGCGAGGCCCGACGACGACTGCCGGGTGATAAATTCCTATGAATTATGATTTTTTGCAAACGTGCCCGAATGAGTTGCCGGACGAACGTGTCAGCAGGTGTGCAGAAAAATGTGTGAAACAATTGTTGCACTTGATTTTAAATTCATCGTTTTCGACGTCGAACTAATATCCGACACAATCGTTATGGAAACGTACATCATCGCAAATATAGAGAGTGAAACCAAAAAATAGCAGCGATAATTAAAAATCATTCAAATTCATTGATCAATTTGCGAAAGTGAACGTAAAATGCTATTTATCGACGTTAAAAATAATACGGGATAAACTGTGCCGCACGGCGGGTTATAAAATGACGATGATGATTATTGGGAAAAATTGAAAGTGAAACGAACGTTATTGCATTGCAACGCCACAATAGCCGGTCTGTAAATAAACGTTATTGAATAACAACCATCGATTTTCATGTTTGAGAAACACTTTCCGTGATGACGTATGGGACTGAATTTCAGGGTACATAATTCTGAAAGCCCGCTATTCAAATATCAGCGCAACTTGCTAAATTGCGACGTATGCTAAAACAATTTACATGAAGTGCGCGTGAAATTCTCCAAATACAATGTAATAAAATTAAATATTTTCCAACGCGAATTCCGTCGCTCAATGACTCGTATCGTTTGTCGCTTACATGAAAAAAAAAAAAAATAACAAATTAACGATCCTTGCGGTTCGATGATTATATCGCTACGACATTGAAACGAGATAGGACGACAGAATGAAAGGCGCATTGTACAGAAGAATAAAACCTATCATGTACGAAAGTTTATGTATTTCGCGTACAGGGTATGGACGCTTCGGACAGCATTCGTTTCATCGTTATTTCGCGGGGTTGCAAGCCTACCGGCTACGATAATCTACCCCCACGGCCTGTAATGCGCATCCCCCTGTCCGCAATAATGATGATTTATTTCGGAGGTAAAAATTGCGCGAACGCCGAGGCATGAGTAATGTTCTGACGTAGTCTCGTCCCACTATATAGTCCCGATATTAGTGTGGAGGCGCAAATGGGTGTAGGTGCTCGATTCGCGCACCTATACACAGGCCGGCAGTTCCAGACCCAACCAAAGCCTGCAGAGCGGAGCGACCAGCCTGGCAGCTTTTTTATTCGTGCAAACGTTATGAATTCCATTGAACCATCGGAGGGTAGGAAGAGGCCGCGTCGAGGGCTGGTCCTCCAGATAATGACGAACCCCTATTTATTTATCCGCGGCGCGATCTGACCAGACGCGACCTGTCTTCCGCCGTTCCGTGTATTTTTAATTTTGAAAAAGAATAGGGCTCCGCATTCATGGAAAAACTGAATAAATCCGACCGGCGGTGCCTCCGCGTGAATAATTGCGCGCGTGACAAGGGATTGTTGAAAAAAAATTATCCCCTTTACTTATGATTTATTTAATTTTCAAACCGAGTGCAATTAACGTATCACGTTAACACCCGAGAGAAGATTTAGGATAATAAGCGGTTGTAATTAGAAGCAGTTTCTTTACTTGTACTGGAGAATGACTACAATGACCATAAAAATCCTTTGAACGCAAAAATTAAAATTTTATGCAAGCGAATGCAACGACCGTGTGTTGCTACTACTGCTATATACTATTGTCACGGAATAGAATACCAAGCATTGACATATGAAAAATTGATTCTGCATAGAATTTGTATCAAAGCAACAAGGAACACATTCTATAGTTGGAAGTTGATTTTTTATTTATATTTCCGTTCTGTATTTTTATTTTACAAATGCAAAAATGAACTATTTCAAAGCATATTGAATATTCCAGCGAACACTTTATGATAACTTTCTTGCTTTAATGCTTAACTCTTAATTTTTGCTTTATGCTCGCAAACATTTGCATTTATGGCTGCTGATGTCTTTAACGAGAATTTAACGACGTTCTAAAAATAATGGGCCCCCCCAGATATCAAAATAGGACTGCAGTATGGAACTTAAAACTTCTGCCTGATATAATTATCACAAAGATATACCACATTCTAAACTTATATGAGAAATGCTACACAAATTTCTCTTTCAATCTGCAATTGAAATAAAAGATTACAAATGCGTCCTTCAATTTAGTTTTATTATTATAAATGTCATTATGAAAGTGCTACTTAAAAGCAAAGCTTTGCGAATTTAGATTATTGAAAATATATTGATTGTAGACATTACAGCAAATTTAAAACGAGGCATCATTAGTTTTTCGAATCGCATTGGATATGCTTTCTATAAACTGATAATGTATATTATTCCATAGTAAATATAAAACATGGCGCGAGAGAAAATAATTGTGAGTTATAAAATGCGCGAGGGTCATTGCAGGTCGAGTGGAAAAGTGGTATAACAGGGTGCAAATAGTTCCCTCTAGACTTTGTAGCATTCTCGCAGGATATCATGAAATCACCAATCTCTGAATGAACAATATGTCGAATTATAAGAAAAGGGAGTTTTAATGTATATTATTTTAAAAAGGTATTTCATCTTGTTTTGTTATTATGAATATATTTATTTTTACCGTATTAGTACATATATATATATGTTTTCCTGTAATCTGTTCAGAAATGTTACCCTTTAGTACCGGCTGGCAGTTGCTAAAATAAACTTCGCGCATGGCCCATCACATTTCTCTGTCTGTGGTAGATATTTGATTAACATTAAGGAAGACTATGCGAAAATCAGCCAAATGGGCTCGACTAATCGGTGTTAAAGAATCGCGCTTTTTGTATATTTGTGTTATAACATATATACGACATACATTATAGGCGAAGAAACAATATAGCGTATTTCATGATGTTGCAACTTTGTCTTTGACTATATCTTATTATATCTCAGTTACCAAAGTTTGACATTTTCTGTTGGCGGATAATAAATATATTCATAATAAATAATATATTAATATTAATATCTTATATTATTATGCAATAAATTAAATTATATGGTAATAAAAAATTCTTGTTTTTATAATTATGCGTTGTAATTTTCATAACAACTCTTGATAAACTCTCCTAATATCGACTAACACCTGATAGAATCTCATATTTGTATTTATCCTTATCGTTTTAACGAGTAATCGAATACATCAAACCATTTGCATGTCATCAAACAGAATATAAAACAGATGAACTGCATTCATATTTTTTACATTAAAATCTGCTCAAATGTACGATGCTTCCCTCCCTACGTTTCAACAGATTTGTCGATGCAAAATCGCAGCAAACACCCAAGACGTCAATTACGGGAGACTTGCCCTTAGGCGATATCAACATTTATGCACGTCCATAGATCTGGTTATACACCCCAAAGACGAAGCCACCCCTTTCACTGTTAATCGTCGTCAATCGTCGGCAGGCGTACGACGGCCGGCACTATATATAGGGACTCGACAATTTCTCTAGTTCGCACGCGATATCTTTCACGCATCTAGACTCGCATCGGGAAAATGGAGGGTGATGACGGCTGTGGAGAAGGACAGAAAGAAAAAATCACGAGGTGGATTTTTTTTCATATTTATCAGCACCAACTCGAGTATAGCGCTTCCATGCATCGACGCGCGCACACAATTTGCCCGCGTGTGTTGGTCTTGTACCTATACACTGGACCGTGAGGCCCTGTGGTGAGCTGAAAAAAAGTGCGCAGACAATCGCGCATTCGCACGAATACATTGTTGCGATCGGATTGTATGGATTTTTTCCGGGATACGCACCCCCGCGAGCATCCCCGCGAGCATCACCGTATATGCGTTATGCTATCCCGCGCGCACGATGTCGCCCCCTTGGCTCGGCCGTGGCGGTGGCGGTATACGCGACAACACTAATTTTAAGCCGAAAAGACCGATTCGCGAATTTTCCCGTAACGGTGCGACGGTGCAGCACTAGGATTCGGGATAGTCCGATTTTTTCCCTTTCATTTACTCATTGATTTTCCACGATGAAACCGCCGGTTTTTTGGAAAGACAAGCCCTGTAATTGGATTTCACTTGAATTAACGAGGTTTTATTCTGCACAATGTAGTCGAAATAATAGAGGGACATGAAGTATTCGACGTTTATCGACGTTCTATTTGTTACTTGTGATTGGATGAAAATAGGTGCGCAAAAAAGAGCTTGAGATAGAAATAACGACGTGTAAGACGTGTATGTCGCGCGGATGATGGTGTGGGCAGTGCTTTTACGATAAGCGTTACAGCGCCCGGTATATACGTACGTCCGCGATTCGCTTTACGTTAAAGCAAAGCAGAAATTATTTCGATACGAGCGACAAATGTTGCCATGTCTCTCTCTCTCTTATGCGGCACAAAGCAATTATCGCCTGTTACACTATAACGTCACTACTGCGGATATCGGAGACGTTTAATATTTTCCATTAATATCATATAATGTTTATAATCGGATTTATTGGCTTTCCCAATAAGAATACCGTTTTATGTGCGTTTAATTCAAATATCAAGTTTACTGCGAGTTTCGAATGTGTATAATACGCAATAGGTGTTGTGCTAAAACAATTTTTTAGGATTTTATTTTAGTTAACATATAATTAAATGAAAAAGCATATATTTTTGCGTTACTCAAATATAGAAGATAAAAGTTCATTCCAATGCGTAATGAATATCTTCACCTTTGTGTTATTAATTAAGAATTGGTTTTGGATTACACGGTCTGGTTGATAATAAAGAATATTCTATTTATATATTTCCACAACAATCATTAAAAAACGGCATCACAAATATAAATAATTCTGAATAAAGCAGTCAACACGGCCGAAACGTCAAATTGAATATTCTTTATTATCAAGCAGGCCGTTTAATCCAAAATCCAACTCATTTTTTATTAAAAGCTAAAAATGTATATGTGTGGAATATTAGAAAATAGATTTGAATAAATTTGTCTTTGTTTCAATAAAATAAGTTTTGCATGAAAAATTAAATTTGTCGATGACGAACAACGATTTGTTCTAATTTAGATAATATTTATTCAACCGGTGAATAGAATTATTATATACGGTATTATAAACAGTCTTATCTCTCGTTGGGAAATGAAAATGATAATTCATTACAGGCCCAGTACGGAAAGCCAGTAACATGCCGTTTCACTGGTTAGTCGGTACTGGCCCACCATAGTGGGGTAATACTGAGTCATATGCTAGCGTTGGTTCCGTAATAAAATTTGTTATTAGGATAAACCATAATATTCTAGTGTTGTACGTAAAGGACACGAATAAGAAAATTTTAAGCACAAAAAATGATTTGTGTTTTGTAAATCATAACTATTAAAAATGACAGATTTAAATGACTCGATGTTATATACACAGAAACAACCTTAGAATTAAAGGGATATACCCGCTTTTGTTTATTATATCGTTTTCACATTATGTGTCCACGAAAATTTTATAGTCGCAAAAACCATACAGACAACTATAGTTCTATGGTTGCGCTAAGCTTAATTCTACTATTTGAGGTAGTAATGACCATATAGACACGATTAAGTTCTATGTATACTCCTGTAACATGGTTGAGAGAACCCTTCCTTTATTTCAGTATACCCTACAATGTCACCCAATGGGCATGTGCAACTTTGTCAATTACGAAAGGTTTTACAATATTTATGTAAGGTTCTGTTAAAAAGCAAATGTACTGTCCACTTCGCAAGAACCGTTTGAATTAAAAAGCAAATTCTCTGTAGCGATTATATTGGCAGTAAGGCAACTCGTGTTCGCAGCTCTCATTATGTTATTAGTTATGCCGTTAGAGATACACGATGACCGAACGACCCGTAGTATCTGTGGGACATCGACGAACAACATTCAAGCCATAGTTTATGAATAAAGTTAAAATATTCATGATTTAAATATATTTAACTTTAATGGAAACAATTCTTTACCATTAAAGTTACTTTCCTGGAAAGTAACCCAGTCAACCGTAATGTAACATTTGTGTAAGAAATAACCATGACATATTTGTGACATATTTGTTACTTATTGCTTTTGCTAGGAAGTAAGGTAGAATATGATTGTTTCCTTTTAAGAAATGAAAAATCAGATTGGTGTATCATGGTTGCCTGTATGTATTATATTCGATAGTACATTTCATATAGGCGCATGTAATTTTTTGAAACGTAAATCAATAATATAAACGCACTAATCTAATGCATTCTTTTGTAGGTGAGCGTTTCACCAATAAAACAAATACGCAGGAAAAAAGTTAAAACTTTAATTATACCCTTAAAACAGTATTTTATATTTCAAAGCCATACAATCCATTTTCAATATCTATGCAATACTTCACTTTGAAGTGCCCATAATATACTTTTTTTCTAGTTTGACGTTTTTTCCATTTGTACATGACTACTTTGATTGGTGAAATGGATTTTTGGACTGATTTCATATTTACGATAACAAAGGAGAGAGGAGTAGCGGCCGGATGAGGGAGGGAGCAAGAGCGCGAGCGAGTCGAGAGAAAAAAGCGATGTGACGATATAGGGAGAAATAGAGATCTGTGATAGAGTAGGTACGTACCTACCAATCAAGCGGCTCGAAACCTCATCAGTTTTTTCACCCCCTTCCGCCGTCGGCCTCTCGTTCTCTCCCTTTCTCTTTGTCTCTCTCGCGCTTTCTCTTCACCCCCTACCATCCCCTCCGTCTCGCGAAGCTTCATTTTTTCCAGACCCGGTCGCCGCGTTCTCGCAATCGCGATGCAATTATAATCCAGCTTTATGAAAAAAATGCATCGCAAATGTGATTGAGCACCGATACTCGCTACTGGCGAGATTGGGCGGATGTGTGGGAGTTGGAGAGGAGTCGGCGAGAGGCGAAGCGAGATGGAGACAGCAATGCCAACGGCCACACGAGGAGGACACTGATAAACGGGCGGGAAAGAGAATGAGAGGGAGAAAGGGAGTGAGGGGTGCGCGAACTGCTGCCCGAATGGTGGAGGGGGTAGGGGAGGGTGAGGGATTGGTCAAAGCGTTCGGTGCTGGTGCTGATAAAAAATTACACCCGAAAAAAGTATCGCCGTCAACCTATACAACTCTCCACTCTATAACGCGGCCACCACCCCGATATGCTCTGCCTCTTCTGCTGCCCCTTCCCCCCAACCCCACGGAACATCCACCCTGACCACCCCGCGGAACCGTTCGAAGCTCCCAAAAACCTCGACGGTATATTATTTCTCTCGACGACTGCTTTGCGGTACTACGCGGAAAATTGTTGGGAACAAATTCGACGACACCGAATATCGTTCGCGTCGGAAGGAAGAAACGCGACGATGTTTTCATAATTGGAATTGTTTTACGACATATGGATACTAGCATCGAAATAGGTCAGTCAGACGATGCTGGGATGATTGTGGTTATTTTTCCGAGCGAATCGTTTCAATACCACAGTTTTCCATGAAATATAACACACGAGAGTTGGCCATCATCAGTCAATTCAATGTTATTATCGATGATGTCATAGTGTATTCTTAACACAATACTTTCGGCATAACTCATCTTTTCATTGCACCGCAAATACAAGTTCCACGTTTCAAACACTGTGCTATCGAGTACAATCCTATAAAATATGTAACATGAAATTACATAGCCAATTAAAAAGCGCTCATTAAATATCCCGCAAGAAGATGTAGACTTATGTACTGCCAGATAGGAGTAGAGTTCGTCTCAGTCAGTGTTGGAAGGCGTTTCTACGTCGTCTTTCTGTTTCGTATAAATACAAGGAATTCCATGAGAAAAGAAGGAGGTAAGGGCGAGAAAATCGAGCCAAGGGTTGGCGAGACTCGAACAATAACCCTCGGGACAGGGACCTTAAGCAATTGCATAATTAATTAAGGAGGATCTCGGCTTCCGAATAGATTTTTATTTCACGTCCGTTCTTGCATTGGCGGGCTTCCCGCGGTCCCGTGTGTAAGCGAGGGAGAGAGAACGAGTACGAACGAAAATTATTTCGAGTTAATTTTTTCCCCTTTTTTTGTTCACCAGAAAGAACGATTCTCTCTCGGACCCTCCGATGTACCGAACTAATCCTATATTTTTCCATTGATTCGTTCAGTGTTCGCAGCAGGGTGGCGGAGAAAGAAGTGAGGAGAGACGAACGTTGGCGGACGAGGAGACGAGGGGCAAATGTAATTAATTATCCCAGTAATGACTCTGACTGATGAGCGGCCGGACAAGTCCAGCCAGGTCGAAATAGCAGGGAAGCGACGACGGCTTCGAACGAAGCTCCGCCTGCCGTTTAGGACAAGCGAATAATACGATTTCGTTAAAATTTGTCCTACTAGGTTCCACTTTTTTTTTCTTTTTTAATTATGTTGTAAAAAGCGACGCTAATTTCGAAGTCACTTGTGCACTTTTGCATGGTAATAAATGTTATTATTGATGGTCAAGTCTTTTTATAAAGATGAATTTTGTACATTCTGGCTAAAAAACCCCACCTACACATCGATTGGAAAATTAGTATTGATGTGTGCGTGCGCGCGTGTATGTGTGCGTGCGTGTGTATGCTTGAGAAAAGGTAATTATTATCAAAAATCAATATCGTAGATACTTAAATGAATTGTACTTTGTTGTAACTCTGATGATGAGATCGCTCAGGAGCTGAACAGTAGCTCGATTAGTATTGTTACAAATTTATTTACGGACTACTTTTGGAACTGTTATTGTATGCAACTTCATCGAGTAAGAATAATGTTCTCGGTTAAATTTAAAAGATGCGATATGCGTATGCATGACTATTTTGGCAGATGTAATTAAAATCTGTTTTCTTCGTTTTTTTTTTTTTTTTTTGTAAAATTTGCGCACGTGTTGCAGAATAAAAATAAACGTTGGTTTTAATTAAAATATTTGTTTGGAAATGTGTGTTGCAGAATACGAAACTATGAAAAATGCTTGCCTTCATCAAAACGTCATTTGAAGAAAGTAATGCGCGAATACAATCACTTGGCAAGTGACCAGAATCGAGGGGCTCAGGGAACAGGTCCGTCGGTTTGAAAGCACAGCTCGCAATCGTTGCTACCAGCAAGAAACACGGCGGCAACGATAAGAGCAAGAAGGAGGATGAAAGAAAGATAAAGAAAGAGTTAGCGGACGCATATAACGAGTGAGTGCAAGAGTTGGTGGCGGGGAGGGGCTGTGCATGACAAGGTAGATTTATTTTTTCACACCCTGAGCTGGCACGACTCCCCACGCCGGGTTGGACGAGGTGTTTTAATATTTTAATAGGACGAGGGAATGGCCGGTTCCATGACTTGGCGTTTTATAATGATATTCCCACCCCAGCATTCGTTCGGTGACGAGCTATCTTGCTCTCTGTCTCTCTCGCTCGCTATAACACGCGGTACCGAGTGCAACCGGGGATAGCCACAAGGCGCCTCGGTATATTTAAAATCTATTTTGAAACAAAATGTGTCAGTCCCGAGTTCGAGGTTTTAGTTCCGTTACGCGTAAATCTCTACACGCGTCATTTCACTCTTTAGTTATATCGAATCTTAATTATGAACTTCTTGGTGCGTGCGTGTGAGCCGATAAATGATCGGCTGTTTTCACAGAATCCGCCTCATGTCGGATATAATGAACAGGATGATGATCGATCATTGACCGCGGAATGTCATTAGTCATGATTATCGAAAATCGGCAACCAAACTTCTGTCCTATTATTTGGCGATTAATTACTTTTATTATCTTCCGAATGATCGTGCGATGCAGTCACTAGATTAAAAATGTTCGTCCTTAATTTTTATAATTGTAGCTTTCAAATAAAACTGAAACCTATTATAAGTTTGAATTGCATGCATCAGAAATATATATTCAATCAAAATCATATCGTGAGTATAATAGTTATTAATATTTAATATTTAAAAAAATGTGAAGAATCATTTGAAAAATGGCAGATTCTAAAATCTTACAATATTCGTGACGAAATTATACGATAGCCCAAACAATGAAATTGAACCAATAAAAGTTTATCAGTCTTTTGAAATCCATTATTTACACTTTTCCTGAAAAGTATTTTATAATTGCGTGTTTTGTGTTTTAATTTTATAATATTCGATTTACTATAGATTAGGCCTGAAGTATTGAGATTTTATTCGTAGAATATCAAATTTTTCTTCATTAATTATTCTTTTAAGTGGCGAAAAGCACATATTTGGATAAAAAATACTTGATAGGACTTATCGATTCATACGGATCGGTCTAAAAAAGACGAAAACGCAACTGGTTTTCATTAATTATAATATCGTTAATCAATGTTCCTATAGTGTAAATCTAATCATGTTATAAATCAGTTTCAATGACGTACGTGGATCTGAAAAAAGAATATAGTGATCTGTCATTTCTTTTTTCAGTTAACAATTGAACTGAGTTGCAATTTATAATGGTCAATTTACAGTTATGACGTGGTGAGTGGAAAATGTATGCACGTCTGTAATCTGGAAAATAAAATTGATAAGGAAAAAAATCAAAATTAAAATACGTGATTGCAAAAGTTGCGTTTTCAACATCTTTTAACAAATCCACAATCTCACATGTCGAATTCTAAAAATTAACTATAACTGTTAAACGGACAGGTTAAGAATAGGGGTCAATTTAAAATTTTGAGAAAGTATTCAGAAATTTTTCATCCTCGTATGATTTAGTAGCGAATTAGCGAAACGGGAAAAACGAAAAAATGTGTGTTTGCGAATGGTGTTCCGAGATACGCGGAGATTGATGCCCTCTGCAAATAGCGAAGGCGCGACATTGTTTGTTCCGTTGAACGGAGTCTGCCAATTAATCGCACAGCCTACGATTGGTAACGTACGCTAATTTCGTTAGCGATACTGCGCGAATCAGACTGCGTCATAGCGATTCATTAGTAACTTGGATTTCCGGAGATTTTTGTTTATCTACCCTATTTTGGCTAGTCTGTCTCCCCTGTGGAAATGTTCGAGTGGCTGTTCTATTTTTGAAAAATTATAATCTATTTTTAATGACGTGTCTTTAGCAATGGTTTTTATATCGTCAATTATTATTAGTAATTAACGCACGTGGACTCATTTAAGGATCCAGCAATAAATAATATTCACAATTGCTATTTAATTAATTTTGTTGACAACGAAGATCTAATTAGTAGCGCATGCAAGGTATGGAAGCACGCCAAATTTATTTAAATTTAAAGAATGCGATTGTTACTCACAAGACATGATTAATGTACACATTGTGTGTTAATATACTGTACATAATATATATAAGCAATTTTTGTGAATTAATCATTAGAATTTATCATCCCTTCAGGAATAAGGTCGTAGGACTATTTATTGCTTGATACTAAAATCATAGTATTAGAGTAAAATAAAATGAAAAATATTTGAATGAATACCAATTAAAACTATGGTCTAGCCCCCCCCCCCCCCTCCCCCCCCGTCCACCCCTTGGACCTCAGGCGCGCTTCGCTTCGGGCCGATAATAGACAAATTTTCCTGATCATGTAGTTGGGCATCCATTTTATGAAGTTTCATCATTCTTGTAAATTGAAAGAATTTTAGTTACTTGCGTTATTAATAGCATAAACAATCAAAACTGAAAATGGACATTTTCAAAACTTCTGCGACCTACCGCAGGTTGGACCTCTATATTGAAGTTCAGATTAACCCTAGTAGAAAATAAGACCAGTTTATGGCCAATTTTTCTAGACTCCATTACTCTTAACATAGAGGCCAGAAAATAACTCTTGTCATTTTCTATGTAGTAAAATTAGCAAATCCCAGACAAGAACTTATTAACTCAAAGAACATTGAAGGAAGGAAATTTTTATCTAATATTTTATGATATTACATTAAATTGAAAATACAGCGCGTAGATTAAAAAAAAAAGTTTAAGTTGCAATAAACAAAATGTTGCAGTGCAGTTTTCTAAACATCAACATAATTGAATTCAAATATGTCTTATATAGAATGTAATAATGTAGATCATGTGTATGCACTTATTGATGGCATGTATAAGGATGATGAGGCGCATACACATTTCGGTAAAATATGGTGGTAAACACTTTACCAGATTAATAGTAGAATTATCGGATTTACACCGAAAGTAAACACATATTGCGTGCTCTGTTCAATAGTTAATACCCAAGTAAATTTATTTAACAATATGAATACATTAATTTACATTAAAGCTGAAGAATATAATCATACGTTAGTCGTTCCGCATATTAATTTGTTTTCTTTTCATGCATTAATGTTATTTATTCATGGCGTCAAATTGTGCCTGATGCATATACTATGTTTCCAGCGTGTGTAAATAAGAAGTAACTGATTTTTTAAATTATGTATTTGTTCCATCGATATGTTTAATAAAACGTTTTTAAATTAAAAAATATGTATTTGTATTTGCGCACCAAAAAGTTTGTTATTATCTTCGATAAAACGTATGAATATTAGAGATCAAAGCCACTAATTAGTAATCTTAAGATACGAGAAGATATTGAATGTAGGGAAAAAACCTATTAGATTACTAAGAAACTATTTTATTTATTTATTTCTAATTATATGTTGCCGTCAACTTCGACGACTTGTATTGTGCTTGGTATCAATTTTCATCATTTTGCATAATTTTGTATCTAGTTGTAGATACACAACTATATATATATATATAGATAGAGTTATTATATCTTTTTGAGTGTTTTCGTACCAATACCAAAACAATGTCCATCAATTTTTTGTTTTTAAAAATCCGCCATTAGTATAAGTGTTGACGTATCTAATTTATATACGAAAAGATTTCAATGAAATATCATTCAAAGATTATTTATGGAAATATTTATATAAAGTATAATTAATCGCTATAAATACATTACTTATTTTTATATTTAATCCTTTTTTATCATTATTATTATTATTATACTTCATCATTCGTGTTTTAATTTCAAGTATATTTTTTTAATTAATTTAATCATATTAAAAACTTAATTATATTTCAGTCATATATAATTTTAGTTTTTAATCATTTTCACTCATTCAAATTGTTTAAGATAAATAAATATAAAAATTGTTACCCAGAATCAATTAAAAATGAATGTTATTTTTTCATTCTTAAACGCATGGCATATATTCGTACGCATTTACGTATCACCGAGTTAAAGATAGATTTCATTACCTAGTGACGTTTCGAATCATGAAATGGACAGTCACCGAGCAAGTTTAAGTTTGACTCGAGTCGTCAGCCCGGGTTCTCGCGTTCCGTCGCCGTTGAGTCATCGGAACGAAAATTCTCACACCCACGCGTCTTGGGAGTCTTTCGCGTAGAGCGATCCGCACGCGCGAGCGACAGAGCCAGGAGGCGAGTGCACGCTCGTTGGCGGATTGTCAAACTCATCTGTAAAATCAGACAAAGTCTCTACGTAAACGCAGGCCGGGGCGGTGCGAGCGAATGGAAGCGGAATCAGCAAGCAGACGAATCGAAACGAACTCGATGCTATTCGATTCGATCGTGCCTCGTATAAATCAGCTATGCTTATCGGTCTTTTATCGTGCAAGAGCCGAGCTCATTTCATTCTCTCTAAATACGAACTTTTTTCGGCGCAAAAAACCGATTTCGATTAAAATGGCGTTCGACGGCCTCGATCGCGAGCGCGAGAGCGCGCCTTTCGCATTTTTGCAGGATTATAAAAGGTTGACCTGTCGAGCCAGCTCCCACCTACTCTTTTCTCTTCGTCGGGACCCCCCCTCCCCCTCCCAACCCCCATTTCGCCTCACATTGACCCCTTCTCCCTGTCGAACATTTCGATCCTGAACAGTCGCATTTCTATGCCTCTGTACCCACCATCTCTGGACCTATACCATCGCTTTTTCTTTTTCAACGTTCGCATCAATCGCGTATGCAGCCGCAGCTGCATCGAATTGCTAAGCTCGAAACTCGTATAACTGATTACGTACTTCCGCATGGTACGGTCAAGCGTTTGCGACCTGCAAGCCGTGGTTTCCAACATTTCTCATCTGCGTGGATTTTCCTCAAGTTTTAATAAGTAATGAAATAAAGATGGGCTACATCAACAAAATTCGCTACCGAAATAAATATTTTTGATATTTTTATTTTCTAAAGTTTTTGATGAATTTATATAGATTTGAACGCACGAACTAGGTTTTAAAAGTTATTGTCTTTAAGGTTATTGAATCTTAATGCACGAATGGAAGAACTTTTACACATAATATGAAATATTCCAATTTATCTGTATTTCTTATCATTTGCTAAATCCGCGTGGAAATTTTCAGTATTGCGCAAGTACATGGATTGGGTATGTCTGACAATTTTCCGAACTGGCAGCCATACCCAATCTGCATATTTATTCAGTACTGAACATTTTTCGCGCAATGTTAGCCGTGAATGTAACTTCCTGAACTTTATGCCATGATGTTATTGAACCCAGCAGTGATGAATATGAGATGTTACATGCGCTCACGTAAATTCGTGAATCAATATGTTTGAAAATGAAAGTAAACGTCCCTCTTACGTCGCGTGCCGAACTTCATTGATTTGATGAATGATTGATATCGAAGAACAATAACAGAATATTTGGAATATTATTGAGAAATTATAACATTTATACCAATGAATTATTGGCTATTGGAAATTAGTGTTTCCTAATAAATATCGGTAGCATTTCAATATTTTATAAAGGAATTATGTTAAATCGAAATAGTAATTCTTTAAGTTTTGTTTATAAAAAATATATTGTTACAAATAAAGTTATTAATAACATGTACAAAATAAACATAAACAAATAAAGTGCCTGATAGCCGTAATAATTGCACAATATAACGCATGACTTCCTTGTAAGTTAATTTCAGCTAATGCAACTTAATAAACACTAATTTGACCCTCAAATGGTTCGAAAATCATTTGAAGCACATATAGTTCTAATAATATCGATATAATAAGCGCTACATCTGACGCCTGATTCTTAACTATACTTAGCGTCGCAAGTTATTGATAAAATGATAATTCCAACGTGTAACCTGGTTTCGGTGCAGTATTACTATATGCATTGGGCAATCGGCGTCTTTAACTCAACACCGATTTTCGAGCGGCGTTGACGTTTCGTCTGCTCTCCGTATTCTCATTTCAAAAAAGAAAGGGACCAAAGCATACCCCCTGGCAATACAAAAGCATGGTCTTTTTTTTATGTTGTCCGGTGACTAGATTGAGTCGATAGAAAACTCGGTGGTCTGCGTATGCCGGAAAGTACCGGGGGCGCCTTGGTTCCAAATATTCAAGCGAATATTCAAATGAAAGGGAGAATGTTTAGCGACATAACGCCGCAAGCTAAGCTAAAAGTCCGCGTGAAAATGGTGAAAACACGACGGAAGATACGGACAACTTTGCTCTATAATCATGACATTTATTACACGAAATAGCGAACAGTACAAATATGAAGTATATTTGTATTTCGCACCTTACAGATATAGAAATTATGAAATATCATTCATATTAAGAAAAATAGTAAATGTGTATGAGATAGTGCAAGATAAAAGGTGATAAGAAACGAACAAACCATAATATTTACTTTGATTACCGCTGGTATTAAAATATCTTATATCTCGATTAATTAGTTTCAATCGCATTGGAATAGAATATAGTATAATTCAATACATTAATTATATACGAAAAATAATCGTTTTTGAAATTATTTAGTGATACAATAAGCTATATATATGGACAATTACAATATTTTTATACGTACCAAAGAAAGAACTGAATATCATGTATATTACGGGGACTCACCTGAAACAAAAATGAAACAATAACATAATTAATATTCGCATATCATAACATCAAAAATAATTAATTTTGTTCAAATGAATGCAAATATATTACAGTTTCGTTTTAATTAAAAAAAATATATAATATTATTCAATTATTTGTGTAATTATTTTTAACGAATTTTTTGAATTATTGTTAACTAGACATTTGCTCAAAATGTATGCTAATCGTCCCTGTTAGAAATGAAGACATTGTCTACCCAATTCTTACAGTTTAGATATTTATCATGTTAAATGCATAGGAGGAATAATGGATAGTGTAAAAAAATGTGTATATATATATATATATCTACTATAGGATAATACTGAATAATGAAATTTACAATGATAATCAGAGTGTAACATTGACAATCGTTTCCCTAGTAACTCATGGACGCATTAACGGGAGTATTATGCACGTATGTGCAATAATAGGATGTTGCAAAAGTCATTGGACGAGTGACAGCAGTTAGAACGACGAGGGATATGTAGATGAGAGCAGGGAATGGAGGAAAACGAGGGTTACACCAAGAGAATGCAGAGGAGGGTGTTTTATCCACAAGATGGGGAAGGTTCAAATATCTAAAGATAAAGGCTTTCAAAGGGAAAGTAAAACTTAAAAATTAGGTCTCCAGTGTCACCGTGCGGTATTTTCATGAAACCATGTTCAATGTTATACCCAAGAACTCATTATAGATATTTTTCATTGAGTTATTTCTTCTTCACGATGATTGATGATATGATATTATTTAAATTGACGAAGAACAGGCCTTTGTTAATTAGTAATAATTTCATTAAAATGACACCTCTAATTTCTACTTAACGATAATTTTATTTAGCTTCTTTTTATTAATGTTTGTTATTTATATATGTACGTTCGAGTGAATTAACTGTCGACAAAAATATTCCCTATTCATGAGATCATATTTTAACTTGATCGTATGGCAATGGATATTTTTTCCGACCTTTTAAAATTATATACGTAGAAAAAAATGGTTTAATTTAATATTCATATCAGAAGATACAACAATGTACACGCGCGCATCAGGCGTATGTCGCGCAGGCACAATGTGTAAATCGTACATACTACAAATACGTGCGTATTACACGTGTCTGCGTGTGCTATCCACGTGGGTAATTAGAAGAGGGGCGAGAAAAATCGATAGACACGAGGTTGTACGCCTTCGCAACATGAATTACGTCCGTACGGCTCTCGAAGAGATTCACAACCATGTAAGAACTAGCTACTAAAATTACCGAATTACGATACCAACATTATAAAAACGTTATTTTCTGTAATATGAAATTTATGACAAAAGTTACAGATTTTATTCGCAATTTTGAGGAATTATAAAATTTAGTGTGTATAAAATCATAAAAAATGATATATATATATATATATATATATATGCCATGAATATTGAATGAATTATAATATACACGTTGGGTTAGACACGTATCTTTTTTATAAATTCTGTCCCTTAAAAAATATTGTGCAATAGAATTGCCTACGTGCATAATTATTTGTAATTGCACGAAGTTGAATATATGAGAAAATGTATATATATACACAGAAAATCCAGGATTATCTGCATTATATAAATATTAGGTAATGTGTTCCGTGAAGCACACGGGGATGTTCCAAAATATCAATTGACACGTGAATGCGTCCCTAGAGTTGCGAATGGGTTTTGTGTGTACTTCATTGTTTACTTGAATATCGGAAATGATTCAGCGTCAGCCTAGACTGGACATATGTTTAGAGGTTTCGTTCAACGATAACACAATAGCGATGGAATCCTTCTTGTAATTATCATGAATGTGTGATATGAGATATGAGCTGTCAAAATGATGTGTAATTACTCATTATACGCAATACGGGTTCGACGTGTTCGCTTTATACATTACAGCATTTTTTTATTACGACTTTGTGGTTAATTATCGTAATTATCAGATATGATTACGTTTCAGAAGTAAGGTCTCTAATGTAACGCTCACTGCCATTGTTTTAGAAGGGTTCGTTGCGAATGACGTGCTCATTTTTTGAATGTAACGGGTCATTAGCGAACATCACGTCATTATGACAATTATATTCAAAATAATAACGTGGATAATAACATAATGTAAGTTATAGCTTAGTGGCATACAATCTATTGACGTGCTACTGTTTTCATTTCATTGACATATGGTTCTGGTTAAAATATGACGCAGGCAATTAATATATTTTCAAAAGGATTGTATATATAGAGCGAAATATTTCATCAATGAATCGACCATTCTTTATTCCTATATTAAAAGTATTCCTATATTTATTTAAAAATTTTTTTTGTTACTATACTTCACAAACAAACTATATTACACTTTAATGAAGAAACATTAAAATTAAAAAGCAATTTTTCTCATGCCAAATGAAAACACGACCTTAATTAATTGGTAAATTCTAAAATAATAAATAAAATTTCAAGAAAATTTTACTAAATATTAATTCTATCGACTTGTTGTCACCAATATTTAGAATAAAAACATCAACTTATTTATAAAACCACAGTGAAATATAAATGTTGTGAATAACGAAGCATTGTAACACGGTTATTTACAACCATATGGATTTCTTCACCTAATTAAATTTTAAGCTTTCCTTTGAAGTTCTTCAGCTAAATGTATTACTGTGATGTCAGGTAATATGCAAATTAGGATTACAATATTATCAAACCTGCAAGGACGTGTCGTACACGACATTATTGTCACAAATTCAAAAGTCAATCGTAATTTACTTATAATATAACTCTTAGAATAATCAGACAGTTTACAGATTTATTTATGATGGAATAATGATAAATAGATTATATTGAAATATTGACGGAATTTAATTGAATTAACATTTATATTATTTATTATTGTATATTTTTAAACATATTATTAAAACTGAACTGTGTATTAAGTTTTACATATTGATTTATTGTCATATGTATATTGTTATATATGCTTTATTTTTGTGTATTTAAAAACTTAAATATGAATTTCAATCAAGATTTTCATTTATTTCATTCAATATTCTTCCTATTTTTATCTACCTATTTAAATTAAAAAAAAATAAAAAAGATATTCGAAATTTCGTCATTCAAAATTAAGCCCTGTCTATAAAAGGTAAAATAAATTACATTTTAACCAACTGCAATAATTGAAGTAATATCATGTGTGCCAACTGCTATATATTTGGCATGAATTTCGTCTATACTTAAGAATTTATAACGAAACACTGAAATTCTGACATTGTATCCTTATGGACATTGAATATTGGTACAAGACTACGGCGGTTTAACATGCAAGATGCTCATAGGACAACGCAAATAAATATCAACAGATGTACCATTACAATTGTAACGTGAATTTAAATTAAGAGATATATATAATATCCAATAAAACAATTATTAATTTATATTCTAATTAATTGTAATATATCTCAACAGTGTATTTTCACAAAGGATTTTTGTGATCTTCTTAACCACAGTAAAATAAGTATAAGTTTCATAAGCAATTTTATGCTTATAAAATATAACTTCATTCCAATGTATTTCTTCTAATTGATATCATTTACATAGAAATACCAGCAGTCAAATAAATGACAATTCAGAACTTCAGTCTGCAAATATTGACTATTTGTAATTTCGTACTTAGGGTCGACTTGTCCTGTTGACGATGATCAACAATGAGCAAGTTTCAACCTACAAAACTTGACTTTTGTGACTGATTCAAATATTGATCCAGCAGTATATACCCATTGTTTTATAATCGATGGCAGCCATTTTTGGAAAAATGCCAGCTGTTAATTATTAGTTGTACTTGCGCTCCCTTCATTATTGACTTGCATTTCCCATGTTTTATTACAATACAGAATATTAGGGTAATTACAGGAGGATATTCAAGAAGGGCTATGTCATTATATCAATATATCTACCAATAACAATTAAGCCAGTACTGTATAGTATAAGCAAGTATAGGTAAGACTAAGCAGTATATAATTTTGTTCTCGGAACCTTGAATAAATTTAATTGTCAGGCATAGAATCAAGTAGTTAATTGTATATGGGATTGTAAAACGAGTTTATATTTAGAAATCAATATTCGAAAGCGTTCGATTTCTATACGTGTATTCTATTCTGTCCGACGCTGTTTTTCACAAAATATCAAAGATCTGTCTATAATGAGTCAAAAATGTTTTGTGAATGCGTAATATCTCCTGATTTTTATGGTTTATCTGAGAAAGAATATCCTCGATTGACTTTGTCATTGCGTGTTGTTTGGCTGTTGTTTGTTGGTTGACTTATCATTGAATGGACGGATTCAACCTCGCCTACGAATGTTCTTCAAATAACAAAATTTATTATTACATGACATACGAGTGTTCTCGACTAGTTCGAAGTGAAAGAAGACCGGAAAAGTTACGTTATTCAACACAATATGCCTTCTTTTGTCTTCGACTCCATGACTTTGATACGAAAAGCGGCTGTTAGAATCACTACATCACGTGTTTCAAAAGTAATTACTACCGTCTTCCGTGCGCTTAACCCGCCCATTTACCCCCTTTCGTTTATTCGTAATAGATATAAAGACTTCACGTTGCACACTAATGAACCGGTATCACGTGCTTTTTACACTTAATAATTTGCTCGTGTAGAAAACACAGCGTGACGACGGAAGTCTCGTTAATTAACCAACGCACGGCGTATGTCGGGGCGTAATCGGCCATCGCGGGGGAAAAGCGTACCGGCACGGCGGCGGTAGCAGCGTCGACGACGACGGCGACGGCGCGCGGTGTCGGCTGACTTGAACTTGGCCGCCAAGCTCGAAGTTTTCTTGTTGGCTGGAGAAACGTCGGGTGCGGCGTCGACATCGTGAAACCGAGAGCGAAAGCTTGCTCGTCTATTTCTAGCGTCCCGACTCTCCCGACGCCCCTTTCTTTCACGAGCAGCGACCCGGCCACTCGCTTCAGTCACTAGGTTAAACGTACCGAAGATCGACCTGTTCGAACGCTATACAGCATTTTTCCGGCGGCTGGTGGCCGCCGGTAAGAATCGTACGCTTTCGCTGCTCGAAAATCCACAATGGAATGAATCCTATAATACGGGTTGCCAGAGTAAAGTATAGGTTTCTTGTTCGATTTATTACCCGTCATCGATCACACAGTTCTTTCGGTAGGCTAATCGTGTTTCAGCGCTCCATTTTACGAGAAACTTTGGATTAACATGCTATTACGACACGAACATTTTACTAAAGTTTACGTATTTTTCATAACTTGCTTGTATGATGAATTAAACAAGCAATTTCAATTTGAAGAGTCAAGGAGTTACAATAAATTTTAGTTTTATAATTTAATAAATGTTACGTGCTAAGATTTCATTCTATAAGTAAACGAGCATACAGTTGATAATGATAATGATTTTCTTGAGGGCAGCAATGATAATTACTGCATTTGTTGAAAATAATTGTGAATAGACAATAATGACAACAGATTAATATAAATATTACCATAGTGAATATCATAATAAATATGTATTTTCAGAAGGAATGGCGTTGGAGAACTGTGCTGATGAAAGACATCAGAGACAACAATTGTGGGAAGGGCTGTAATGTTCTGGCCTCAACTACACTTTTCTCTACTTAAAGACGAAGTATGGTTGTTCTACTTAATAAATGAAACGATCGAAAAACAAACTTCACTTCTTTGCTTAAGAATTGGTATATAGTTTTTCTATTAAAATATATCTTTTATACGCAAAAACCTGTCGGGCACCGCATGATTCTGGGATCCCTTCTTTTTCTTTTACATTTTCTACGTTTTTCAAGTATAAAAGCATATATTTTCATACTGTTCTTTTATGTATTCCTTCAACTATTACGTTAATTAGCACGTTGTGATGCGAAATTCACCAAAATTAATTATTATATTGTTTATAAGTAACCCTGGTAGAAATTGCGCCTAAATTCTGCCCTGTTTTTTGGCTAATAAACTTGTGTACTACCCAGTTTGTGGACAATATCTTATTGAAATCTGGCCAGTTGCTTAATGGAAATGTGACGATTGTATGGATATTTTTTAGATAACTTTTGCAGATAATTTTTGGACAGCTTATGTCCAGTTTTTGGCTACAAAATATTCCTAATATTTAAAACTAATAGGCTAATCATTTTTTTCCAGTTTTTAACCCAGAATTTAGGTAATATGTTCATTTCAACTGGACAGTATGTACGCAACATTTACCCATTTATTTTATGTGCATATATTTAAATAATTTTATTGTTTTTATACATATACAAATACGTATAAAAATATAAAAAATATTTTTATATGTATAAAAATATACAAAATATTTTTATACATATTTTGAATAATTTTACTGAACAGTTATTAGGCAAGATTTGTAGCCAAAGCTGTGGACAGTTTAAATACATTAATTTTGTGCAATATTTAGATAGTTTTGTAACAAAAAACTAGTTGGCTTATTTGTGTCTAGTTATTATCTAGTTCTAGTTCGTGGGCATTTTTGCTGTACACAGTTTTAAACCACTTAACTTAGCCAGAAAATGGACTGTATCCAATAAAACTGGACAGAATTTCTACCAGGGAAAGTTAGGAAAATATAAGTAAAATTAAAAAATTAAGAAAATAAAATACATAATCGTATTTATCGAGGGCGTAAATACGAATCAACCCTCAGGTTTTCAATATTAAAACTGGCGGATAAAAAAGTAAAAAGTCATTGGCACGATACAAAATAATGATATACTCGAGAGATTTCGGGTCTCTAATTGCGGATTTGAGCACATGTATTCAAAATTCCGAACGGTGGATACAATATGGCAGACGAAACTGCAAATGATAACTCGATTTTTTTCCTGATATTTGATTTTCGTGAGTTTTCATGTAATGAAATATGCATGCTTGAATGGCTTGAGAATCAAATCAATCTATAGGTAAAAAATACAACGTGTTTCTACATGGAAAACAAAGTATATGGGTTTTTACTTAGATACAGAAATACAGAAATTTTAATTTCATTTAATAGATATGTATACATAATGTCATGGTTTCTGTACTTTATCAATTTTGTGACAGATCAGCATGATTTCGAAAAATGGAAAGTCTTAAAACTACGAATTGAAATAGTCAAATTATAAGATTATCGTAATAAAATGATTGGAATAAAAATATTATCGATCAGAAGATTGCTCGTGACGAATAAGACAATTAATTTGACATTGCAGGCGATTATTATTAATTATGATCAGCATGAATCACGATTATTTTAATGACTATTAAGAAAGTATGTATATACTTGTTATTAACAGCAGTAGTGATAATTGAGAATAACGGAAATGGCCGTTGCCACATCTAAAATTCGCACGTTAAGTTAATTTCTATAAACAATGAATTATTAAAGATAGACAGTAGCGATACCGATGAAGATGACGACTTTGTAGCAGATAAATTCATCGTGGTTAATAAATATATATCATTTAATACAATATTCGATGTAAATATAAGACTAGATTGTGGCAGCATTGTTACATTTCTCCAAAATAGGATTACAATAAAGAATGAAACAAGACAAATTAATTAATTAATACCGATTTAGTTAGTAATTTTATTTGAAAAAAATTTTAATATATTATTCAAAATATATGTTATGATATAAATTCAATTTTATACTCGTAGTAATAAATCTCGATAAAATGTATACAAAAATGTATACATATATATACACAAATAGAAAACTAATAATATTTATAAGTTCGAATATTTAAACCCTAAAATGTTTACGCAAGATTTTATTAAATACATTCATCGCTATTTTCTATATAAATTTTTCGACTGGAACTTTCAATATTTCGCATATTTTAATATCGCCTCCTGTATTTTCATTACATCGTACATTGCGGATTTTTAATGTATTCTTTTATATTGTTTATCGGTCAATCGCAATATGAAAATTTCAATATTTCTGCATGTCTATTAGAACCGATAACAAAAGTGAAGCGAGTAAATCGTATGATGAAAGTAATAAACGCTAATATTTGTAATCAATATTTTACACCTTTCCCTTAAAATTATTATTAAATAATATTATAACGTAAAACGATATTTAACGAGCTAAAATAACCGATTACCTATACATCATAAATTTCTTCGTTTCTCCCGAATAAAATGTTTATCTTTAATTGAATCTGATGAATATTGTTGTTTAACGAATACTTCAGTATCTTTGTTGGCATTTTTAAGAGAGAAATTTACAATGTATAGGTAAAACCATCTCCCTGCAGGCGCGTCAAAAGCTCCAAGAACCAATTTCGCTTGTCCCAGCGGTGAAAAAGGGCCGCGAATTTCCTTCAATGGCGCAAATTTGCAAAACACGAGAATGATTTCTTGCTGGATTTCCGCGCGTTTTTTTAGGGCCGCGGCGCGATGACTGTACGAAAATTCGCGGCGCGGTAAAAGCGTCACTCGTCCGACGATATATAGATGCGGGGGCGGGGTGCCCGAGTGAAAAGAGAGTATAGGGGATAAAAAACGCGCGTCACTCGCGCGCGCGGCCCACGTTTGCGGAGTCGCATGAATATGCATTTTCCTCCGTTAAGTATGTGCAGATTGCGTCGCGATACAGTCAGGTCGTTCATTATTGTCCGCAGCAGCTACTAGCATCGCCTGCAACTGCAAATTCGAAAGCGTACACGTAGGTATATGCCGGGGGAAGCGAAGCGCGAAGAGGACGAGTGACGTCGGCGTCGCCGGCACCGGCACCGTCGACGAAATTTGCGCTGCAATTAGCGCGCGATCGATGCCGATGCAATCGGACGCCTCGGAATCTCCGCGGCGAATTACAATTTCCACGAGCGATACGTATATATTCACATAAAGCGGGCTGCGAACTTTTTCTTCCGAAAACAAAATTGCTGTACAGGGTAGTTTTACGAGCAATTTTGGCTTTAATTGGCTCGACGGCTTCGCTGAAACTGAAACCGGCCGTCCAGTAGAATGCGCGTATATACCCGAGTCTTGTCAAAGTGATTGAATTACCTATATATATACATAACAAATCTTGTATTCATATAGCTGATAATTATATAAAATGATGTAATTTCGATGGAAAAATAATCGGTGTGGAAAGTAACTTCTTGTCCATACCTCGAGTTTCGCGGATAAATGCGTTCTACCAGCCGATCGTGAAAAAATGGTGAACAATCTAATATTTGAACATCCTAATTGAATATTATATACGTGGATACGATAATTGAGGTCCCAAAAATGTAAAAAATAATCATATGATTCCGATGTCCATTGTGATCCTTCATTCTGAACCGCTTTTTCTAACAATTGTTTAATATTTAATTGGTGAATTAATTAGTGAAATAATTATTAATATATATATATACGAACCGAACAATGGAATTAAGGAAAATCCAAATACAAATAAACTATATACAATAAGAAATTTAAAATACAATCCCACCCTAATACTAATAAAACAAAATGTTTTAATCGAAAAGCAAAGAAATAAAAAAAGAAAATAACATAAATGAAAAAAAATAATGGTACCCTACGATAAAATAATTCTAGCCTATCTCTTAGAAATATAGAATCGATGGAAGTGAGAAATTAAGAAAAATATGCAATAAAGAACGATATATGTACAGGTATCATGCATCTTACAACCATAGCGCACTTTAATGGAAACTATAAGAGTGTTAATAATAATGCAATATTACAAAAATGTTGACCTTTTCTCGCATTCATTAGAAATATAATATGCCATTATACATCAGGAGTATAAATGCATTTTTCTGTCCAACATTATTTGAAAATATCCACAAAGAAATGTAAATAAAAATCATCAAGATAAATTTGCACATATGCATTTAATATATAAAAATATTTTAAGGAATTAATGCAATTAGAATTAAAGAAATGCATATTCGCATATTCGCATGAAAATGGAATATTTAAATAAAAGTGTGTTTGAATCTTGCAATACTATAGAACGTAGTTATCAGAGAGTTTTAAATTAAAATGGAATTTAAAATGTTACTACTCTACATAACGAATATACATATAATAGTTGATTCAATTTTAGTACGAATATTGCCATTTCTATATATAATATACATGCAATCTCCGAGTCTATGAAAATTATATATTAAATTTATTTATATTTAAAAAAAAATCTTTTCCTTGGTGATTAATATAAAATAATAATTTATTTAAACAAACATAAAAATAATCAACAATTATCATTATTACTTATACAGCATTAGAACTGTACTCTTCCGCACATGCCCTTCATGCGTACAATTCTCCAAAGAAATGAACAATTATGACTATTGTTAAATGCATATCAATTACAAAAATAAAAGAACATAAATTAACTTGAAAAACAGTTTGACGCGTCCATGAAACATGTTATTGTTCATAATTTCATTCTAGCAACCAAAAATGGTTGGCGAATATCAAATTTTAGTTTTTTACTTCACATTTATATACGCGCAGATGATCGAATAGATGCAGCACACTTTAAATCAGTGGGGTCAGAATTATTCTAAAGAGGGGTCGCTACTAAAAAGGTTGAGAGAGCAGGCGTTAAAAGCATGACGTTGAAACTAGCGCCCAGTTGTATCTTGCAGCCACTAAAAGTGCGCAGGGGTGGCGAGTATGCTTGTCAATCACAAACTCTTGCTAAAGAACTATACTTGAAGTATACACGTATGGCATATTATTTCGAGTGTAGGGTGGAAATCAACCATAATTTTGATGAATATCTTGAAATACATTATATGCGTTATACATGTAAAAGTAAGTACCAAACTTTAAATAATGCCTATAATATCATTTTATCTTACATGTGAAATACTTATTGTACACTAGTAGCTTCGATCCCTTAATATCAACCTTGCAGAATGGACGGTGGGGTTCGACGAATATTAAGGTTCTTCCAGGACTTTGAAGCGATTGTAAAGGGGAATGCCACGTTTCGAAATATTAAAGATTATTTTAATATACTTTGCCATGAAAATTATTCATTGTTATATTTAAATCTTCCTTCATATATGGAGTTTTATATTTTGAACGAGGGTTTATAGATATACGAAATTGGATTAAGTTGAACGCTACATTTTTATCTATTTGAATTTCTATATTACCATTTTAATATATTTTTTAAATTTACATAATAATTCTTTATCGCCAATAATCGATAAAACATTTAGCTAATATTGATTTAAAATTTTAAACCTTTTTACATAGAAATGAACTATTGAAAGCATTTCGGACTAATAGTAATATCCGAATTAAATGTACATGATTCAAAGGTATTCAATTGTTTATTACTATCTCATTTGTTATTTCTTTCCCTTAGGGCGATATTTAATTCCATTAAAGTAATTAAATTCACTACATAAATAATATACATGAACAAAATGGAAAAAATTGACATTATTCGATAAAATCCAAAGTCTTGGATCCTTTGGTTCCCAAATGTCAATTTCGAAACTGACTGGACCACTACATCTTGAGTGTATAATTTATTTGTATCAATTAAATCAACTGGTTCTCAAACGTTATAATACAATATTTCTGTAGAAATGAATGATTGAATTATTGACTTGATTTTTTAATCATTTATTTCTCAGACTTGCATGTTCAAGTTTTTATTTTACATAAATGATGAATCAAGTTTCATTCCTGAAACTATTAAACATTTATTAAAGTATTTAGATGTGTTGATCAGTATGAAAGTAAGTATAAAACATGCGTGGAATATTATATGGATTAATGTGATCCCCAGCACCACGGGAATTGATTTTGTTCTGAACATGTAGAGTGAGTCAGCAAATAATAAAGTAATAATAAAATCATATTTTCCTGCACATCTGCCAGCGTAGTAATATTCCCACTTGATCAGACTTAAATGAGACACGTGGATTACACTTGAAAATAAATTTTACTATACTAGTCCTATTTTATATTAGTGGCAAAGTAATTGCACCTTTCAAATGCAGATTTGGATGGATGTGTATTATCATACGTAATGTCCGGTACACATCCAATTACGCATCGGATGGCTAATATAATGCGAACGAGGGTCCGGAAAAGCAGTAATAAGAGGAAGGGTAAAGGAAAGTAGAGTGCATCGGGGAATCCAAAAGGGGAGACTCACCCTCTCTCTCTCCTTCGTTGTAATTATTCATGAACAAAGGCACTGATAATTGCGCTGCTTGATTGCACACTCGTGTACCGATCAGCTTCATCGTACTTCTATCGCATATATGGAAATAGATGCTATATTTTCATTGGTGGACTACAAAGCAGTCGTCTTTCATATAATGAATTCAAGCGCAAAACTTCAATACCAAGTGTTCTACTTAAATCGCGAATGTATTATGACAATAAAATTTAAAAATCCTGCGTTCATAGAAAGGAAACAATCCTGGTAATACGCCATTAGGAACAGACATAATGAAGAAGCTAGTGATATTTTTTTAATTTTTTTTTTTTTTTTTACTTGAAACAATATATTATAGGACAGTATTCAGTAATTCAATTGTAACTTTATAACATAATTTTTTCTATTTTTAGCTCTTAAAATTGACTTTACCTACATTCATTGGATACATTGTAGGAATTAAGTAGGGGTAAAGTATAATGAAAAGTCGTATAGACATTTTTTAGGAATAGAAAGATTTACAACAAAAAAAAATGAATAAATAAATAAACTTTGAAAATCAAAATTTCACAAACGACTTAGAAAGATTGCAATCTGATTTTCAATGAGTAATGTACTATACCCTCAATACTATTGAATTGTTTAAACGGTAATTCATGGCCTGCATGCCGCCCCTAAAATGATGTATGAAAGTAATAATACGAATTCCCCTCGGTCGTTAGGTAATCAAAACAAAAATCTTGGAGAAATTTAGTATGAAAAATTATAGGAGCTCGACCCATTGAATCTTTATGAGAACGAGCGAAAATAATTTTAATTAAAATCATTAAATCGGAGATAATGATCCGGCAGAACTCTCCTTCTTATCATAGATGAATATCGATGAGGGAATATCGCCACGTGTCATCAAATTGTGAAGGAATCGTCGAGGAGGCGTTATCCATCGATCGTTTTGTCGAGAAATGTAGGGAAAAGAATTATTCATCGCAGCACAATGCCCCGACAATTTAACGGCTCGCAATGAATAAAATACGAAAAATAAGTGAAACACGGACACGTCATGAATTTAGTATAGTTATTAACCTTTACAAGTTTGATTAACATGTAAAAGGGATATCTATTCAACAAATTATTGTTCCCTACTCTCTATTGGGTTAAATGAAAAAATAACAAATTTAAATTGATTGTCAAATGAGAATTAATTTTCAAATAGAATTGCAATTATTATCTTTCACGGAATATATATTTCTAAAGTGAAAGTTCTTGTTTGGCTTATGTTTGGTCATAGAATTGCTTGATTATTACAATATTCAATTTGCCAAGCAACTGACTTACGAAAAAAGTACCCCGACGATTTCAAAGTACTTCAAAGTTTGCTACATCAACAATTATCATTAAATCTTTCCAACGATCTTGAAAAAACGAAAATTGTTGTACATGTATTTTACAAATGTCACACAAATTTTAAACGAGCCCACGCCGTCCAGAAAAGTAGGCCCATAGTTGAACCATGTTGATCAGACATTGCTGGTGGTTGGTTCGAGGATGATTATTTTGTGCGTTTACAACGAGCTGCTAAGAAGCTTAGTCGTGTGCATATTCCCGCAGCGTAACATTCAGTCCTGGGGTAGAACAGTGGAGACGAGATAGGGTGATGAATAGGGTGAAGCAATGCTGGAAGAAGTAGAAGAAGGCAGTAATGGAGGTTGAAACTTGTCAATGATTTAGAATTGCGCGGAAAGCGTTCATCTGTAGGAAAGTTTGATGCGCACAGAAATGAGTTGACGCTTAAGGCTTCAACCTTCTTGAATTGTGTGCGTGTTCGTGTGCGATATTCATACCCGCAAGCAGGGTCGCGAGCTCACCCCGGCATTGTGCAAACAATACTCCATATTGTCGTCCATATAATGAACGCGCGGCATACACATGCGCTCGTCCCCTTAACGGTCCCGGTAATAATGAGCAGGGAGATTATGCGTTCTGATCGGTCCACGATATACCCTACGAAAGGATGGAGGAAAAAAATGTGTAGAGAGATAAAAAAAAAAACATCGACGATAATCAGAAAAACTGAATTTAGCTCGAATAATGAAAAGCACACACGCGGAGGTGATTCATTTATTTAAATATCTATAGAAATTAAATGACATCTTAAATCCGCAACGTATAATTAAAAATATACAATGTACGTAATAAAAGAACTTAATACTTTCCTAATGTCGAGGCTGATGATACGTTTGTTTCGTTTTCATTATACAAGACTTTATATAGTTTGGTATTATTATTATTATTATATAATTTACTGACTCTATATTGCATACCGAGGGCTAAAAATTCTCAATTCTACTTGGCGACGTATCCGCATTTTCGGAGTACATGCCCTAGTAGAAAGTAAGACCAGTTTATGGCCCTTTTTTCTGAACTCCATTCCTTTTAACATAGAGATGTCAGAAAAAGTGGACAGAAAGTGGTGTAATTTTTTACTGGAGTACTTTTTTATTCACATGGCAATTATATTGCCAAGATCACCTAACATCATAAAACTAAGAAAATGTAATACTTTCCTACCTAGGATAATATAATCAGATGCAAAAGGTATCCGACATACCAAATTATATATTTCTTCGTTGTATCTGAATAATAAACTCGTTTATTTTAAAGCAAAAAAAATTTGAATAAATGAATTTTTGTACTATAAAAGTACCCATTTTCATTTAAATTACATGCTTCTGATTAGAGAGTGAATGAAAGAAGGCAAAAGAAAATCACAGGACTAACTTGGCAATAGAATAGAATGGAGTGTTTTGCGAATCTAAATAAAGAAATTAGAAACACTGTACCGGATAGAAATAAAATAAAATGTCCGAAAGCAAAGTAAGTGAAAAGAAAAAGAACGCGTAAACGCGATGTAACATTGTCCAAGCAAGTGAAACGACAAACAGTGAAAAGACCAGAAATGGGAAGAGAACGAGGGAAAGTAATAGGAACCAAGGGTGGAAAGCAGCGGAGCAATTTAAGCACAAAAGGAAGCGAGAAAAGCGTATTCATTGAAGAAAAAGCATCTAAAAAAAGTATCGATGTTTATGTGATCGTATGAGTAAGAACGACTACAAAGACTGCAGTTACAACGTCGCTGGGGCGTACTTCGCTTTTAATCGCCGGCTATCAATACGTGCGCTTCCTCTGTTACGCTTGCGGCTCTCGTTACGCTGCTTAATTAGTCCCGATATCATTATAAACATTATCGCTTTTTATGATCGGGTATCACACTGCCTTTGATAGATATAATGAAAACGATGTGCACGAATTAATGAACGATATCATTTATTTTCTATTTTATTATTTAAAATGCGGGATATTATCAAACAATTGTTTTTTCTTTTTCCAATTATTAGCTTTAACTGTCTGAAGTTTTCAAAGTCATATTTATTTATCATCTTAAATGAGATTTACGTACTTGATTAAATATAAGTCATATAACTAAATTATATATATTTAAGTAAGTTTTAAAAGTTTTTGTCTTTTGACAGAACAGAGAAAAGGACTAATTTCCTCACGGTGAAATAATGAAACGTATAACTAAAGTATGTTTAAAAATTGGTTATTTAATAAAACACAAAGTGTCGGACAGTTCTCCAAGACTAACAATTAAACTCCGCCGAAGATAATAAAAGCCGGCCCGTGACTCGGGCGAATTCAATTTTTAAAAAAGTACGTCCTTCTCTTTCTCTCGGTATCCGGCGAAACTTTTACAATTTCGTCCCTTTAATTGCGAGGTATTTTTTCAATGTCTCGTTGTACGTTTTCAGACCGCTAGCTCTGGCGGCGAACTCGAGCCGAACTTTTCGCAAAAGTAAACCCGAAGCGAATTAGCCTCTAAGAACAGACCTCTCTCGTTCATCCGTTGGCGGCGATATACAATTAGCCGAAATTTGCGTAGGTTTCGGACTCGGCGACGTAAGTCCCGGGCGAGGGTGAAGCGTAGCGTGAATTGAATGCGCCAATTAGAGGTCGAAGGATGCCGCGATGGCTTCGAAACTACGGGAGATTCCTCAAGGACCTCGTCGAGGGCATTTGTCCAGTGTCGTGCCTGCGGTGCTTGTCCGTGTAACGATTCGATTCGAGATGTCGAGTTTCGGGATATGCGCCACGGATCGGTCGAAGGCTTGCGGTCGGAAATGGAAGAGAACATCTTCCTCCGTTCCATCTGCATTCTCTAATGAAGCTCTATACAGGTCACTGCCGCTGGGTCTTATATGCCGATTTTCGTTTTAACATCCTCCGAACTATCCACTATTTCCGGGCCGGATGAATACCGTACGATAATTTATTCACGATATGCTACGTTATGTTTTGTAAATCGCAGTTTTGATTGAAGATTAAATGAATGAAGGATAATTTAAACTCTAATCGGTTAAACTAAGCAAAAGAGCTTTTCTTTTTGATCCGACGATTTTAGGACTATTTAAATATCTTTCCATCTGATTCTAGTATTATATATTTATGGTATAATACCGCATCATAAAAATATGATTCACTTCCAATATGTTGTGCACACGACCAAGAAAGAGACTTATAAATCCGGAATTTAGCTAGCATCATGACTACGGATCAATTTCTGCATGGGTATTCTTGGAACCCAGGAGCTCTATAATTCAGATCATATATACACCACCAGGAATTAACCTAGTTCTTGACTATAATTTCTATCTAGGGTACTTCATATGCATACTGACAAACTGGGCAACGAAACAAAATCTGGAGATTCCAACAGGCAGTTCTTCAAAGACATCAGTTAAATCGGGACTTTATAAACTCTGTGGTCTATATAAACAGAAGATTATCGGTGATGGAATAACAAGCTATTGAATGGAATGCTTCGAATTTTGTACGCATTGGATTTAATAAATATCTTCTTTTTTTTAACAAAAAATCATTTAATTAAGTTGTTAATAATGTTCTTTCTTCTAAACACGAATAAAAATACTTATATTTTAACAAAATTTGACTAATGATTATTTTTCTACAAATTATCATTCAGGAGAGACGTCAAACGTTTTTAATGCAATATGATGTTTCATATACTACCTTTTTCTCGCGTGATAAAATAATGACCTAAAGACATGGAAAAGTTACCGACACTCGTGTAAAATTCGCCGTAATAACAACGCGCTATTTTTTACTGCTCTGCGCACATGCCGCGTAAAAAAAATGTGCGATTATAATTAAAAGTTTCGTAATGTTACTCGCATGGTAACTTATGCCGAATATTATTCTCTATTTGCATGCGTTTTATACTTTTTGTCGTATTAAGCATTGAATTTGATGCAAAATATTGTTTTGGAGTATTAAATTTAAATTTTAAATTATTACAAGTTGTTGTATGATGTGTTTTATTCTACTTATTTGAAGATCCTGATTAGCTCCTTAATAAGGCAACTTTTGAATTAAAACCTTTGATGTTTCCCGTTATTCATTTATTGTGGTACATTTTTAACATCACTATTTCTTTATTCGAATAATTAACAAATGGAATTCAATTGAACAACTAATGTATATTGTCTTGGCGTTGGATCGAAAACGTATTATAACATAACATTTTTTGCAAACCAAATCGTATTTAAATATTTCTATTTTTTTTTTATATATGCTTTTACCTATTAACAATTAAATTTTTAGTAGACATTGTCGTGCTAAACAGAAAGCGCTAAACAGTTACTGAGATAAGCATTGTTAATAAAGATTTAAACAATTTAATGTAAATTAGTTTAAATGCTATTTTCGAAACAAGACACGAATTAAACATCAACTTATAAATCGCTACGAACTATACAGCTTTTTAAAATAGGGACTGACAAGTTCTAATGGTTATATAATTTTGTCATTAAATCGTTTTTATTTCGCTATAGGATAATATTTTTCTTATAAAGAAAATTAAGATCTAATTGCATTATTCTATATAAATATATTGTGACAAATAAAATTAACCATCATTTAGGAGTAAGATTATTAAGATTAAATAACATCGAATAAATAGTAATAGTAAAATAAATTTCGGACCGCACGGTAATTATCTCTCAAAATTATCATGAACATGGATAACCGTCTGCATGCATGTACCTCGAAATGCAATTGCAAACTCTGCGCCAAATGATCGATGGGTTTCGGACAAATTAGACATCCACCTAAATATGTCATCTCTCTCTCTCTCTCTCTCTCTCTCTCTCTCTCTCTCTCTCTCTCTATCTCACACTCACTCATGTCATATTTCTTTCATCTTCTCTCGAGGTTTAGCAGGTGAAGTCTAATTATAAAGGGCAAACAACACGCCTGCAGAATCAAACTTTTCAAAAAAGGTCGAATCCGACGGTAAATTTATGTACAATGTCCTATTCGTTATTAGTTCAAAGATACTGCATAGACATTTTTATATTTTCTATGAATATTTACTATTTATTCAAAAAAAAAAATTAATATATGTGTTTTTACAGTACATTAATTTACGTATATATTCTGTTTTTAAAAATTAAATGTTCATCATTGATAGAGGAAACAAGATTCGAATCCCGAACTGAAGAATCAAATTTCGATTACGACGGACGCCGACTGCACAATTTTTCTGAAATGTGATATTTGAAATATACCCGTAGTTATAAATAGATAACGTTATTTCGTAGAATTCACTATGAACGGAATCATTTTTTTTTTATTTTAAGCAAATTTGTTACTCTGAACTAAACATTTCTCTTTCAAAATATAACATACAATATTTCAGTCAGATATTCTCGGTAGTATTCATAAAAATCTCTTTGATAAATTAAAATAAAAATTCCAATATGAAAATGAAGTTTGCTGTAATTAGAGAAAACTCAAAATATACAAAAATTACAAACATACAATATATTTCATGCAATATATAAAAAAAGGAGAAAAATGGATGTTACTGACAAATATATAATAACGTTAACGATTAACATCTTAGATATTACATTTCTCTCCTATCCCATGGGATATCAAATGGGAAAAGATATATAGGCACAGTTGACTTGGATTGTACTCAATACTAGCTGCAGATATTAAGGAATATATAATACGGAGTAATATATATGTCCGTTATATTAGTGAGCATAATCTTATTAGAAATTTAAATTCCTATAATCTCTGTGGTAACGTCCATTTTTCTCCGCACAATTAGAAGTTCAAATATTGCAAATATTAAAAATAATACAAACCATAAAGTATCGGAATTATTGAGTACTTATTCTTTAAAAGCATATTATACAGGAATTAACAGCATTATTAAAGTATTTAATATACGTTTTAATTTTAAAATAAACAACTTTTTTATTATTAAATATATATTGTGTATGGGTCGGAACATAATGATATGTTAAATACATATTACTATATACGATATCTGACCTTCAAGTGTACGTTGTGCCTTTAGTACATATATATTTTACGAAAACGTATAAGGGTGGCGCTTGCAGACAGAAATCCACAAATCTATGCATGCCTGTGGTACGTCCTTGTCATGGTACGGAATCCGCATTGGTACAGATGGATCGTGTTCGGGTGCGATTCTGTAGGGCGCCGAAATCGCGTGGGTGCTTCAAGTGGGTCGTAACATTGAACCGGCAAGGGGTAGACGAACCTCGATTGAAGCCAATAGTTTTCCATCTCCACGGTAGTACACACACATGCCCCTGGCATATTCGTACGTTCGTGCGTATCTTCGTTAATAATATACGCGGAAATCTGATTATTTTTCTGCTGGCCGGTTTTAATTTTCTACTATCTTTTTTTTTGCGCACCGAAAGTTCCCGTGCTTTATTTTCCATTCGATATGCTTTGTGCAACGATAGAGGCATATACGATTGGTCTGACTCGAATGCCGCTCATTCCCTCCGCCGCCCCCGAAACAAACGGGAGTGCATTGGGATATCGAAAGACTCGCTTATATTATATGTATACAGACTTGCGAGCGGTGGCGGCAAACGTCGATCGCTTTTCAATGTGCGTGATTTTTTCGAACAGCGATTTATTATTCGCCTCCAAGTCTGCTTCCAATTTTCAGAACCTACGTGCAAACATAATCCCGTATTATATTTTTACATAACGTTGCGAACTAATTAATTTTCTGCAAAAGAGAACTCCATGAGAATATTATTCAGGAATGAAACTCAGTGCAGCAATAGCAGAAAAACGAACAACGGTCGTTACTGGTGCACCGGCAAATATCATATGGATGACAAGATTCTCCTGTTATCGGCATACAATTACGAGTTTACAAAATATAACATATATATGTAATCTGTTATAACGTCATCCTTCGGAACGAGTTTATTCAATTTTACGTTTATTTTCAATGTGCAATAAAATAATTGCTTATAAATAAAATTAAAACAATATAGTTGTATAACGAACGACAGGAAGTAGTCTTGTGCCGCTAAAAATTTGGTCACGGAGAAATTTCAATAACGTTATGAAAACCGTAAATATCCTACCTCAAAAACGTGTTAAATATAACTTCATTTTTTATCTTTCAACATGAAAAAAAGTAAAGAAAATTTTAGCTCTCAGCTTGGGAATGCGATTTTCTTTATTGTAAATCTGAGAAAAAATTGTTCTTATTTGAAATAATGGAAAGGAGGATTTTGGAATTATATGTTTTAAACGATTCTGAAATGGGACATTTGCGGTTTCTGCAAAGTTACTGAAACTTCTAAGACCAACTGTTTAGTGGAACATTATAGAACTCTTTCTTCACGTCGTGTTTCTTCACTCATATCAAAAAACCTATTATAAGATCCTAAAAGTAATATTTTAGTTTACGTTTGAAATGCAATATATAATGTTCAGGATATCGTATAAATCATAAGAATTATACGGATGCTTCACTTCTCTATTTCCATTCAGAATTTTTGAGTATAAGGAAAATATAAGTTATTTTATGAACAATACCTCAAACAGCACATCTGACTTAGGATGTCTTCAAGAGTTCCTTAGGACGTCCAAATGTCCGATATTCTTATCCTCTCACTGTCCTCATCAGAACATCATTCGGTCAGAGGATATCGTAAGGGGGTTGAGAGTATGAAAAAAGCGGACATTTAGACGAAATGAGGAACCCTTGAAGACGTCCCGAGTCAGATGAACTGTTTGGGACCTCTTTAATGAAACTTTATATTTCATTCTCTATATGGAACCATACGCATTTTATTTTAACCAAGCGCGTAGTACACACAATTACAGTGAATATTTATTTAAACAGATTCGTGCTTTATAGACGTATATTATGGACAAAATTATAGTGAACAATCCGTGAACTGTCATGTAGATTTATTTCGTATATATAATATCTGCGTATTCTGCGCTCAGCAACAGGTCGCGTAAAAGCTGAACATCAAGTTATGACTACAATTTCGCTCTTTCTGTTTCTACTTTCGAAATATGTTTTTCTAACGTAAGTAGAAACATTCCGTTTTTGGTGTTTTGTATTGAAATTCAATTTTCATGTCTTATTGCAATTACTTGACTAAGAAATGAAAGGCCTTCCCGTATACGGAAAGGTGATATTGAGAACTATTCACGTACTGTTCATCTCCAATAGTAATGAGCGAATTTAATATATAAACAAAAATAATATTCAATAGTAAAATATTTATAAACAGGTTATAATAATTTTTCCAAAATATTTATTGGATTATAAACTCGGACATTACAGAGTACACTGTATAAAAATATAAAGGATTAAAATGATTACGTCTTAGCATCGCTATGTATAGTGCATAAGTCTACCCTTGCTTACATTACACCTTACATTCGGTCAATTTTCTTGCTTTAATTCAAGATTTCAGTCATATTTCTTGTCGGAAATGAAGTATTTCTTTTTACGGTGTGTCATTCCGTATGGGTTAATAATAAATTTTTAATAAAAAAATACAACCATCCTTATGTATAATGAATATATATTGATATTGAAAACAATGAAAAAACATTAGAAAATATGAAATTTTAAATAAATGATACGGACAAAACTTCATAAATCGCTGACAAAATACTAACAATTACTTGAATGTAACTGTGCGGAAGTAATGATAAACATTCGAAACAAAGATTTAGTAAAGAATATTCGGATATTGATAATTCAATATTTTTAACCGGATGGATTAAAAATAATTAAAAATATTATATAAATTATAAAATTGTAATTGAATTTAAAAATTTAATACATTTTGCCAATTAAAAAAACATATGCCTATTGACAAATGAAATAATATAAAAATGCGAAAATGAAAATAAGTTCCATACTAGTGATAAATAACTAAACAATGAAAAAATTTATTAGAACCTAATAATGACAAACGAATTCTTTATCCACTAAAATGCAAACGTTTTAAATTTAATATACATTTTAACAGTACGAACCCGGTAGAACATTATAGGAACAACTTGTCGGCGAAAATGTTTCCGACGAAAGTTTCGGTACTATAAGTTTAAAATGTTCAAAGCTCCCATCAATTTCCATGATCGAGATACTAAAACTTTGATTTTTAAACCATTTTTCAGCTCTGTAAAGTTAGTCGGCGAGTGCATGCTTTTCTAAACGCTCTGCCCTGTTTATTCCTAAATTAAATTCCAAAACACACGAAAGTGATTAAGTATGGTTATTTTCTTCTTTCACGAATAAAATTATACAAATTAATCGTCAACCATCATTTTAATTTTTCACATTCGTAATGCTAAATACCACCATTACGACCGTACAAAAAAGGTTAAAGCGGCGAATCCATTCGTAATAAATATAAAAATGCGACGTACGATCCCTATTGAAAAAATAAGTTCGCGTGAAAGATTATAGGAAAAGGAGTCTCCTGCGTAAAAGCATTCGATAATAAGTTTCTGTCTTTTTCGGGACAAAAGTGTGTACAAC